>ML179462.1:6740-83565 GCA_004369135.1 Dendrothele bispora CBS 962.96
ATTCAAGTTTTTAAGAAGATTCTTGACTCAATCATGGTTGTGTAGATGTATATATCAAAAATGGAACAACTTTTCTCAAAGTAAGTTATTGTGTTAAAAACTATAAACTCGATACACATTTGTATAAAAGAACACAGATATACAACATTATTTAGTAAGATAACTGATGAGTACCCATTGTTCCCTTTTATTCAAAACCATACTTGAATAAGTCACAAATTATATATAGACATCATCTAACTGATTCTTAGTAAATGTTAGAGTAAGGTATAAAAGTTACAGTTAGAGACCCCATCTCTATGTAAAGAGAACCTTACAATTTATCATGTTAGTAAAAGTTTCTACAAAAGTTTCAACTAGGGACAATCATGTCGATACACTTATGGGTACTGACTCTAAAAACTGGAAAGGTTGGGTATAGTGAGTACCTTTGACCAAAGTTTAGTATTCTACATTCTTGTAAAGTTTAAACCTAAGTAGTAAATCTTTTGTGGACTCTCTATACTGATTTAACTAACCTTTACACCTAAGGAGTGGGTTTTTATGAGAGTCTTCAGACGAATGTATTTACGGGTTAGGAGTAAACGTAGGGGACCCTTTTGTCATGTAGACAGACGGAAAACTCGTCATTAAAAATTTACAGAGTGATTGATATTCTCTATACTGATTTAATGAATTTAAGTAGTGAGTTTTTATGAGGATCTTTGGGTGAATGTTTTTAAAGGTTAGGAGTAAACGTGGGAGACCCTTTTTTCATGTAGACAGACAGAAAACCTCGTCACTAAACAATTATAGGGTGATTGATACTTTCTATACTGACTCGACTAATTTTTGAGTGTAAGGAATGAGTTTTTATATGGATCTTTTGATGAATGTACTTAAAAGTTAGGAGTAAACGTGGGGGACCCTTTTTTATATATAGAAAGACAGAAAAACTCGTCGTTAAACGATTAAGAGTGAATGGTACTTTCTATACTGACTAGACTAACTTTTAAGTGTAAGGAGTGAGTTTTTATGTGAATTTGTGGACGAATGTATTTAAAAATTAGACGTAAACGTGGGACCTTTCATGTAGATGGAAACACTAATCATTTAACGGTTATAGAGTGATTGGTACCTCTTGTACTGACTTGACTAACCTTTAAGCCTAAGGAGTGGGTTTTTATGGATATATGTGGGTGAATGTATTTAAAAGTTAGAAGTAAACGTGGGACCTTTCATGTAGATGGAAACACTCGTCATTTAACACTTATAGAGTGACTGGCACTCTCTATACTGATTTGACTCACTTTTAAGCTAAAGGAGTGACTTTTTATGGGGATATGTGGATGAATGTATTAAAAAGTTAGGAGTAAACGTGGGACCCTTTTTACATGTTGAGGGAAACACTCGTCATTTAACGACTATAGAGTGATTGGCACTCTCTATACTGATTTGGCTAGTTTTTAAGCCTAAGGAGTGGACTTTTATGGGGATATGTGGATGAATGTATTAAAAAGTTAAGACTAAACGTGGGACCCTTTTTTCATGTAGATGGAAAAAGTCGTCATTAAACGGCTATAGAGTGATGGGTACTCTCTATACTGATTTGACTAACCTTTAAGCCTAAGGAGTGGGTTTTTATGGGGATATGTGGACGAATGTATTAAAAAACACAAAAGTAACGGCCGAGGGCCGCTCAAAAAACGTAAAAAGAGAAGTCGGTGTCGGGGATAGGTTTTTACCTGAAGTCTAGGTTGTAGTGCACTATTTATAGATGGTCTAATGGGCTCTGTGGAACTAGAATAGAGGAGGTATAGCTCAAAATGTATTTAGTGGGGGATAGTCGGTGACGTCGGTGGTATACACTACGACCTCATCACGGCTTATAGACCAAACATGGATTCCACGGCTCTTACGGTAATTCGTACATGTTACTTACGGCCTACCGGGATACAGTGAGATACAGTGAGATACAGTGGGATATACTGGGATTCGCGTGAATGCAGATGTGAACGTTAACAGCACAACTGTAGTACTGTACATGTTAATGTTCACATCAGGACGTAGACCACCTGCTACAGCGAGAATGACTTCTATACCCTGACAAGGGACTACTGGCGCATATACAACTCATATGCTCGTTTCGAGTTCTGTCGTGTCTCCAAACAGACCGCAGACGTGGAGAACATGATCTAAACTGACTAAGAAAGTACCGTATTCTTTTGCTGCACACGCTTAGATTTCCGTCGGTTGTACGTTTTGTTTCGGTTTAAGTAGCCAGATCATTATAGCCCTCACTAACACTATTGTACACGAGCCGTATTGAAGAAGGATGTGCCACCGTACCACTTGTACTATGTGCCCCTTTTCACCCACATTAGCTATGAAGGAATAAAAAGGAAAAAAGACTCGCTTAAATGATCCAAGTTGGAATGTCTAGACCGTAACCGGCCACACGACTCCAAGGATAATGACCAGTCCGTGTAACACAACTGCATGCTATAGCGGACAGTTATGCTCTTCTTGGACCACTTTGCAAAGTTCCTCTTAAAATAGCCTTGTGGAAAGCTTGTAGAACCAGACCTGCTTCAACAGCTAGCTAAAAATACGGAACATGGCTTCTACGTGGAGTTCCCTGTATATGGGCTAACGGTTATGCTTATAAGAGATTTGAAGTGCGTCTTACAGCCAGCTTGAATGCCGCTCCCATATCTCCCTTGGACCCGCCTTCGGTTCGTTCGCCCACCGTACTGAGTCCTCTACTTGCGACCAGTAGCCTAGCTATGGGATTTGCGAGAAGTCTTGCTAACCTTATAGTGTTGGTCTTAAACACACTCATGAGCGTAAAGGATAGTACCGCTTAAGTAGAGTGGTCACAAACATAAAGTTCAAAGCAGCGAGAAGGCGGTTAATTGATTGCGAGCATCAGTTCGAGTCGCGTTCGAACTTAAGATATTTCCTGTCTCGTTCAATTTACCAGTCCACGCCCAACTTTTCACCGAGTTTTACAGCCAGTTCGGGCACTCCTTCCCGTTTGTACACCTTTCACACATATCTAACTTCCTTCTGTTCTCATTCAGCCTACAGGTAACTAACCCGTGTATATAAGTATTACACGATCAAGGACCCGTCCGCGTTTAGATGGCTGTCTACAACCTACGTCTTCGGCTCCCGTGGGGTTTGTGTTTACAGTTCTGTGGGCAAAGTGTCAAAGACTTGTTACCAGAGTTTTAAGTCTCATGCGTCACTCACTAATGCGTAAACTGAAAAAAAAAGTTTCAAAACTGCAGTGTGAGAGACATCCGCGAGTTATTTCCGGTTGCGGGCTTTTGCTCTAGTTTGTCTACGGCTATTTTGTCGGAACCGCTTTGTTGCTCGAAGAGATGCTCCTAGAAACTTCGCAACCTCCCTCCTTGTCCTTCGATAGACAGGAAGTCAGAACCTGGACCAAGACCTCGTCGCCAAGCCGGTAGGTCTCCTCCTCGCGAATAAGGAGGGTAGCCTGAACAGAAGTCGGGTCGCGTCCCTCGTAGTTAATCTTGTAGACAGCCTTACACTCTACTTCGACTCCGCCCCCCTCCGGTTACTGCGATAGGCCAGAAACGCATGTCTCGACGTTGTAAACCTACGAGACACCCTGTACTTCTTCTTCTTCCGTTTGGTGTTACAGCCATGCCTCGCTTTAGAGGCACCAAACTTCCTACAGGTGTTGAGCCTCCTCTTCCAAGCGGCGAATCGGTGCTTTATAGCGCTTACGGCGGTACGATACGACCGTGACCCCTACAGCCGTCGCCTACGATTCCCTATGGGACAAGACCTACTACGTCTGTACATGGTTTTCTTGCACTATGTTGGCGTGCGTAACCCACTCCCGAGCTGATGACTCTCAACCGAAACCCAAAAACCCCGACAGCCTAGCGACAGTTAACGTGGAGTCCGTGGGAGATATACTGGGGTAGAATCCGACGTGAAAGGTACGTGGTTACGTGGGATACCCCACCAGTAAGGTACCTTTAAGGAGGTGGGTATTCCTTAAGGAGGTAGAAAAATGAACACAAAGGGTCTCCTTAAGGTAGTAAAAGTGGTTAAAGGACCCTCCTTAAGGTAGTAAAAGAAGTTAAACGTCTCTCCTTAAGGAGGTACGGAAAGGTGTATAAGTTTAACTTAACAGGTTTGTCTTAGTTATTCTTACCTAGTGTATCATAGTATCTGTGAGCCTTTTATATTTAGTCTGGGAGATAAGAGTAAGTCAGTTAACTTGTTAGGTTATGTGGAGACGACATCAGTCGATGTCCTGTATAGAAATATACGTGTAGAAGTGTGATAGATGTCTTTTATTATTAGGTCGTCTATGTAAATAATGTTACTCAACACTGTATCACCTAGTAGTGAGGTACGTCGTGTATGGTCCAGTTGGTCATACCTACAACTTCATAATGATTGTCACTATGGATGGACCTCTGAAGTCATAAGTTATGACAATAAAGTGATAATTCATCCTGATAGCATACATGATCTTCCATGTCATCTGAATTGAACTCTTTGACCAGTAATCTCAAGATATCATGACAACTACATGAAAAAATCCATTCTAGCCTGAATTAGTTTGTTCAGTCGAGGTTTGCATGTTCCTAAAGAAAAGTACATCTTTCCATCTGATTGTGCAGTAGTTTGTCAATAAGTGAAAATTCAGATTCCCCATCCAGAAATACCACCATGAACTTCTTACATAGGTTTTCAATCTTTATTTGCATCCCCTGGAACAAAAGTGCATCTTTATGCCTGATTAAGCAGCAAGTTACCAATATAGCTAAAACTGTGTGAGATATGACAATAAAAATTCAAGGATTCAAATTTCCCAGTCAAAAACACACCTATGGATCTGCATCATTTTTGAATGTACACTGGCATCCCCATGAAAAAATACATCTTTCTCTTTAATTGAGCAGTAAATTGCAAATCCTCAAAAGCCATGTGAGATATTGAAAAGATATGTTGAGAGTTGAATTACCCATCTGAAAATACTCCTAGAAACCTGCTTACATAAAGTTCCATTCCTCATTTGCACCCCGGAAAAAAGTATATCTTTCTGCTTTTTTGAGCAGTTGTTTGTTAATATCTCACTCACCAAGAAAGGTATGACTGATCTGATTGGGAATTCGCATTTCTCACTCAAAAATACACTTAAACACCTGCTTACATAAATTTTTAATCTGCATTTGCACTCTGGAAAGTACATCTACCTTTGTGAGTAGTATAATGCCAATATCTTATTAACCATGAGAGACATGACTGAACTGATTAAAAATTCGGATTCCTCACCCAAAAATACCTATATACACCCACTTACATAATTTTTCAATCTTCATTTGCACCCTGGAAAGTACATCTACCTTTGTGAGCAGTAAATTGTGAATATCTCACTGACCGTGAGAGATATGACTAAACTGATTGAAAATTCGATTTCCTCACTTAAAAATACCCCTATACACCTACTTACATAATTTTTCAATCCTCATTTGCACCCTGGGAAAAATGTACAACTCCTGTGCTGTCTTGAGCTTTGCTCGTATACTCAGCATATACGTGGTCATCAGGGAACAGTCCGATATCTTCAGTATCAGCTGCATCGTCGGGGTCTTCGACTTTAGATTTACGCTGTAGGCCAAAGTGCCCATCGGCCGAAAGGAAAAGGGTCTCAACATGTCTTCAGAATCCAATGTAAGTATTTAGGTCATTTATCGAGAGCAATTAACGGAGACTTACTTCCATTCGTCTTCATCCACTTCCTCCTCCATATTAAACCCAACCTGTGGACACGCCAAACAGGACTGGATTAGACTCCGTCCTTGCCAGCCCGGAACAAACTCTTGCATAACGTCGTCGATACCATGGCCTTGACCACTTTGTTTGAACATTTGTAGAGCCCGCCATACCCGGACAACACGAAGAAACTGGGGATGGATGTTCTGTACGACGTCGTCAGAGATATATGCCAGTGATCCTAAACCATGTTAACTTACCGGCACGCGGTCTGGAAAATCCGGGTCTGTCCGTCGTCGTAACGCCGTTACAAAATCGTAAGCCGCCTTCTTCGATACTAAGGAGTCGATATTGAAAGTTTCCAGGAGATTGAAGGTGATGGCCGTATCGGGGTTCGTGTCAGTTGCAGGAAATAGACCGGCATTCATCAACTGCTCAAACTGATCTACCCTTGAGTTGCAATGGCAGTACTGTATCCGGGTCTCATGTATGCCGTTGACGTCCACAATACGCATAGAACGAGAACGATCATACGTCATTAGAGGGCAGCGGCCACCGTTGTGGCCTAAGGAGATGACGAAGCGAAGTTCTGAGATGTCCCGTTGTACGAAGCAAGACTTTTCCGAACTCCACACTCGCGCCCAATGGAATGGTGTTTGATTATGAGTCCTGGTGAAGCAAAGCTGGCACATAGGTGCGCTTTGGAAGCAATCATGACACAGGGTGTCGCTGACGGTGGTGCCACAACACCTGCACTGCTCGTGCAGGCCTCTGGGTTCCTCTTTGTGCAGAAGGTAGCGTACAAAGCTACCCAGCCGACCGAGAAACGGTCGCATGAATGCCGAAGCACCCTAGTAACTTATAAGAGAAGGATTGGCAGCAGCGGAACGAACGACATACCTGATAACGACTGGGACGGTTCACATCACTAGAGTTTGGCTGGGACGAAGGTGTATCCATGTCCGAAGTTTCGGGTGGATACGAGTCGCTGTTGGTAGGTGAGGCGGATGACAGCACTGGCTGGATCTGTCCATTTGTTCGAGTATACGGTCTTGAACTGGACTTCACCGGGCTCGCGGGACTAGGATTGGACAACTTTGCCCTCTTCTGAGACAAATCAAGTTAGTAAATGCGCTCAGTCCAAAGCGATCCGCTGAACATACTCACCGAAGGACTCCCATCAGATTCCACATACGAAATTGTCCTGATATTCTTTTTGGCTTGCTCTACTGCCTTACGAGGCGGCTTGAAGGCTGCGGTTTTAGGTGGCATAGAGGCAGTAGGAAGAACGCAGAGGAAGGAAAGAGATCGTTAGGAGGGCCTGGTACGAAAAACAATAGTTATATATAAGCCCAGTATATTGTCGTTCTTGTGAACAAAGCACGCACCACATGTCCAAGACAATTGGTTTGAAACCCCGATCACCTGCTTTGGTAGATATCGCACGTAACGGGGCATTCTCTGGTGGCATTCAAAGTCATAATTGCTTGGAGCCGACAAAGTGCCCAAGCTGGAAGCATAGGATGTAGCTGCTTCAAGGCGACGAAGCGCTCCACGCTCTAGACTACAGTCAAGAGACATTTCCACAACAACAGTTGTGGCAGAGCAGGAGGTAAGAGGGAGTTGGCGAAGTACCCGAGCTGGGAGTATAGGGTGTAGCAGCTTCAAGACGACGAAGCGCACCTAGTTCTAGACTGCAGTCAAGAGACATTCCCACAACAACAGTTGTGGCAGAGCGGGACGTAAGAAGCGATGAGTCGAGTGCTCCATGGGCGCGAAGAGAGAATCAGACAAAGCCCTTGATTTTGGAACCGTTCGAGGAGTTGAGAGGAACAGCGACAGAGTGCAGAAGTCTGAAGCACTGGAACCCGGAGACATCGGTGGATGAGGGGATCGTTAAGTGGAGCAGTCAGGGGCGACGATCAAGCGAAAGAGAGACGTTGAACCTCCCGACTTCAGTCGGCGGTTACACACGACGGCAGTCGTGGCAAAGCTGAGACCAATGGACCAGATGAGAGAAGAGAAGAAAGAGGATGGCGCGACAACAGGTGACTGGTGACAACTTAGTATTACAGTATTGACATGTGACCCACGTGATCTCGCACGTCTCGCGCTTTAAGTTTTATTGAGACCGTAACAATAACATGAAAAGGACTTGTCATTTGCGGAATTTACAGATATAGAGTAGATCAAGACTACACGGGAGACCATAAAAACAGAGACTTTCTAATACAATTCTACTTCTGTGGTTTTTTGCGACGGTGGGCAGGAGAATGTCCGATATTGTTTTCTGCTGACCTGTCATGTTTAACATGAGCCCGACTCGACTGTCGGACTGCTGGATCATCACCACTCGTTGACATTGCATCAATCCACGCCTTTTTTGGTACTCTACGACCTTCTTCACCTGCCTCTTCATGAGATCCTCTCGATTCTTCGAGTACAGCAGAGTGAGCTCTCTTATTCCCACCGACTGTTGAACCGCCTGACCCTTCTGCTAGGACAGTCCCTTCTTCTGCAGATGGCACCTGGATATCCTGATTCCGAGCCGCTCTTGCCCCTCTTGCCCCTCTTCCTCTTCCTCGTTGTTTCCCCCCTCTTCCTCCTCCTCGACCCTTTCTGTTTTTTGCTACGTCCACCTGGGGATCCGTCATCAATGTAGCTTCATTATTGCGATCAAAATGAGGGGGCGACTCCTTAGCTGCATTTTGAGGTGATGAAGAAGCCACAACTGGACCAAGACCAGACACGGTCTCATTGGTACGCAACTCAATGACATCGGTCGGTGGTGTTGATCCCACTGTAGACAAGGTTGGCTGTACGGCGTTTGGTTGGAGCGATGACTGAGGGAAAACAGCGCTTTCTTCTCGTGATGGGGGCTGGTTCATGGGAGAACTACTTGGTTGGGGTAGAGAGGGTGATACGTTTGTGTGGGATGATTTCGGTTTCGGTGTAATGATTACGGCGTTCGGTTGGAGCGGCGACTGAGGAAGACCAATGCTTTTTGCTCGAGATACGGGAGAGCTAGAGGGTTGGGGTGGCGGGGGTGATACGACCAAATCTGTGTGGGATGAATCGGAGGTGGTGATTACAATGTTCGGTTGGAGCGGCGACTGAGGGAGAACAACGCGTTTTTCGCGAGATGGGGACTGGAACATGGGAGAACTAGATGTTTGGGATAGTGAGGGTGGTACGACCGCAGCTTTGTGGGATGATTTGGAGGGGGTGATAACCTGGGATGTCATCATTGTCACAGAGTGTACAATGTGAGAAGAGGACGACTCCGGTGCTGCCTCAACGTCAGGGTTGTTGAGATCTGTGAGATCATCGACTTCCTCGGAATTTGACAGTGGTTGCGCTAACGCAGCCGCCAGTTCGTCCTTCTCTTTAAACACGGAAATCTCAGGATGAATGGCTTGGAATCGAACGATGACCTTGGAAAGATCATCCAGTGACGATCCAGCAATTTGCCCAAGGTCGTCAACTTTAACCTTGACGTCCTTCAGCAGTCCATCACGGAAGAATTTTTGGGGAGACTCGAGGACTTGGCTGAATGGAATTCCCGGTGTCTCAGGCGATGCCGGCCACATGAGCACTACGGGCCAACATCAATTATTCGAACAGAGGAAGACGTGAACAGAGACATACACCAACTGGCTTCCAAGAAGCGCTCGAAATCCTTCCTGTACGTTTTGAAACTGCTCTCCTCATCCCACGGGGGCAAGATGTACTGTTTGCCTTCTTTGGAACGAGCAAGTTTCGTCTCATGAAGTTTCGGGAGGTTGCCTAAGCCTGTACCGTTAGTGAATGAAGATCTGGAAAATTCATGAATAACGTACGCTCTAACTTGCATTCGGCGAAGTCACGCCAATGCTCTTGTAACTGTGTCAAGTCTCCTGCGGTAAGATGTTCCTCAAACGACTCCGGTCCTGCTTCTAGGCTGTCTGCAATGAGTACCCGGTAAACGAAGCGAGGAATAAAGACTCACAAGGTGGTCTGTAGCATATCACCCTCCCCGTAATACGCAGCCATACAGAAGAATTGAGCATGACCCATTTGTCCTCGTGAGTGGCCAATGAGCGAACGCAACAGAACCTGGAGTCTCGGAAGAGCCTCTTGCTGACTCCTAAACGTATGTAAGTTAAGAAAGAACATAAGATGTACACCGAGTCACGCACTGATACAACGACCCTTGAGCGAGTCCTTCGTTCTGCTTCTGCTTCCTCAACACTTCAGCTTCTGCCTGCCAACGACTTTGTTCTCCAATAGACATGACATCCCACTCCTGCTTGGCCCCCGAATTCAACTCGGAAGCCTTCTTCCCTTGGTTTCGCTTGTTGTAATCTTGTTGGTGAAGTCTGCGAGCATAGATGCGTTCATCTCCCACAGCAAAGAGGGCGGCCATGTCAGGGAATTCAGGCTCAGATGTCGTCCCGACGATGGTACTTTGGTGTTGCTTCTTCATGTTTTTCCATTTCTCCGACAGAAGCTGGCAAAAATTTTAATCAGCGACATCGAGTTGAGTATAATTTTAGACCTTCATACCTTGTCCCATCCCTCCGGTCTATCGTCCGCGAATTTCTGTGCAAACTGCTCCTGTTTCGCGCGCTTGAACATCTTCTCTGCGTCCTTGAGCGTTCTTGCTGGAAGGCCATCCTGCATTTTGAGGCCATTGGCTTTGTTGAGAGGTACGAACTGGTGGAAGAAGTGGTAGCGTATCCATTGCTCTTGTGAATTATTGAAGTTCTTGACGCGGGAAGTCAGGAGTATTCTTGCGTGACAGCTAGTTCCGGGAAGCGCTGGAGACATTCGTCGAGAAGCGGTTCATCCTTGGGCATGATTGTCAGAGTGAGTAAAGTTAGCTATGGACGGCAGAAGGATAGGTGCTTAAATGTACAGACGCTTTGATCTGGGATTTGAGATTTAGTGGCATGGAACACAAAACAGACAATTACGCACCAGCTTGGACATAGAACAATTGATTTGATGTGGTGGTGGCAAGCGACGAACTCCCAAATTCGGTTAAAAGGGTACAGAGCCTTGGCAGTGCATACAGGTCAAGGACTGACACACGACGGCATAAGCAAGAACAGTATACTATAAGCGACTACCTTACATTTTACAGCGAAACACTATGAATAGCGACCAGAAACAAACCGAATACATGATGCTATTTGATACATTCACATTTTACAAGGTAAAGTTGGCGGATGTCCATAGAAATTGAAGTAATTCTGCACGTAGTACCGGGCCAATCCGTTTTCCCATTCCTCTCCAGGTCCTAACATCTGTGAGAGGTTTTCATCTTCTCCTCTAACCCATGTATCCGGCTTGGAACCAGGCCAGGAGTCCATCAGCTGCCAGAAAGCACGTAATGAGGTTAAGCGGTCCACCCAACGTGCAGCGATCAAACCGGTCGACAAGTGCAACGTGAACGAATCCCCTGCACCGCCAAAGACAGTCTCGATAAGAAGGGATCGGCGTCTGCGGTGGTTGGCCAACGCAACCCTCAGGTCAGCCTGCGTTATGTCGGGGGAGGGTTTCGGTGCGGAACTGTCAGCCAATATATCGAGTGACGCTAGTTGGTATCTAAAGCTTAGAAGACAAAGCTCTGAGATCAACGACTTGGCTTCTTGAGACGTAGGAACATGGGGAGACGACGTGGGTATGATAGAGCGCCCAGACGAATATTTTTGGAACAAGGACTGTAGAAGTTCAGTCGCAAACTTGTGTTCGTGATGCTGCACGGTTTCTAGACGACCGTCAGACTTCCAAACACCGATGAGATTGAGCGATAACATCTTCCTCCATATCGAAATTTTGAGTGGTTCTTGTCCATTCCGACACAACTGCAACCAAACTTCACGGATATGCTTCCACTGGGTCAGGTAGGAGAGTTGTCGAGTACGGTCTTCTGTCCCGAAAAACATCCCAGGGTCAGGAACAATAGCAAGAGTTTGTTTGGCTTGACCAGAACTGACCCGCTTCTCGGGGTGTTCGGTCATGATAGTTTTGTTGACGTTCTTCCACGCAGGGATTGCAGAAGGGGCGAGCTCGTTATTAGCTGGTAAGTCGGAAAACTTGTCTCGTTGCACTTTAGGAGCTAAAGCATCATTAGCGATGTCACATGAAGGGCAGAGGACTGTACTCACGATTGTGCGCCTTGGTTTTAGGTTTATGGCGCCGGGGCTTGTCTTTGTGGTAGGGAGAAGACGAAGTGGCATGCGAGAGCGTATTACGAACTGGCCCTAGCGCGGAGGAAGTAGATGCTGAGGCAGGGGAATCAGCGTAAGAGGTGATGCGACATGAACCAATGGTGTAAGAGGAGGAATAAGCACCCGGCAGGTGCATGTTTTGGAAAGGACTCTCGACGTCAAAACAACCTGCGGACGCTGCTCTGATGGAGGCAAATTTATCATCTGCCCCAGCTTGACCAACGAAGATAATGGAATATGGAGGTGAGGCGACGGACATGCAAAGAGCTGGGGCGAGAAGCGGACACGTTACGAGGATATTCTGCGAGTTAAAGTCGCTGAAATGCCTGACATAATATGTCGGCAGACCAGCTTTGAACAAAAGTAGGGCGTCTTTATCGTTCCAGACGAATGCACCCATCCGACCATCAGCGAGTGCGGGTGTATCTGACTTGTCAGCGAGCATTCTGGGCTTGTACAGATCTGTATAATCCAATAAAGCTATGGTATAAAGGCAAGCGCATTGCAATTCTACCACTCCTCGCTGCAAATCTCTAAAAGATGATGGAACCGAGGACAGCCTGTCCAAGCAAACTGTCATGGTTGTGTCGAATTCTGAGAAAAGCTCAAGATCGGGGTTCTCGCTTTTTGGCTGACTTCGAACAGGACCACTGCGACCACGAACATATTCCACAGCCGAAGAAAGTTCTTGACGGGAAAGATTACCAAGCGTTCCTTTTTTGGGATCAGAGGTGCCGTCCATATCACTCTCAGCCACGGATCGCCAAAGGCACTGAATGTGGTAGTATTGATCGTCTGGTGATTGTGGAGGACATGGGATGCAAGGCAGGTACGCGTGATTACGATTATAGGGCTGTGGCCATTGCAAAGGATCATCTTCACCGTAGCGGGCGTCGAGACGACGATACAGATCTCTGGTAGAGCCAAAAGGAGGGCGGGGTATGACATTGCGATTTGGACAGGTGATAAATTCTCGAGTACGCTCGTGAATGCCACCAGCAAGACCATCTTTGAATGTTATGGGTTCTGTTTCGAATGTTAGTATCTGCGTCGCTGAGAAACAATCCAAATGGAACGAACTTTTCTCATCTCTATTCCTCGTCAACTCTTGCAATGTGAGCGAGGAGTCCATCTAAATTGAGAGGTCAATCAAGGAATGAGTAACGACATTGACCAATTATGAATGAACGGAACGGACGTTTCGGTGTCAAGCAGCCTAGTGCGTAGTGCGGAAATGAAGAGAGGCCAAGGGGAAAAAGTCCGAATATCCTCAACTTCAGTCAAGGACAGACCACGACTTCAGTCGCGACAGACACGGGTGTTTATGATGGAAAGGCGTTTGAGGTGGAAAAGGAGGTTGAAAAGGAGTCAGGAGGGGAATAGCGCGAAAAGTCCGGATAACCCTGTCTTCAGACAAGGAAAACCACGACGTTCAGTCACGGTAGACAAAATTGACGGATGGAGAACGTAGTGGAATCAGAGGTGGAGAGGTTGAGAGACTTAGACAATCAAAACGCGTCGACGCGTTACAGTAACATGGGCATTGTTTTGTGTTCCCACGCACGGACCAGTTCTACTCCGTTCCAACTTCCCGAGTCTTTCTCAATCTCTGTAGCGCTACAACCAAGCCCTTCACTGTAGTGAGGTGGCCGCCTGCGAATGATTTCGCATGGCTTAGCGTGTCAGCCTTCTACTGCCAGATATTTCTATTATACACCATCAGTAAGTATTTCAGTCTGTCGTATCTGATATTTGCCATTTTGACCTTAGTTTCGTCGTGCGCTCAATTGAAGTACAGGGAATGTCCGGAACTATTACTATTTTCAAGCTTCAAGTCGATACTGTCGCAATCTTCAAGTTGGAATCAAATCAAGGCCATAGCCGTGACTGTCGTCGCAGGCGAGCATTTGACTGAAGTCAAATGCTTTACTTTAATATGGTTGAGCAAGTATGTATACATTAGTACTTTCTGGAGAAACATGGGTTGCTAACGAGGTACAGGGATTCAATTATTCAAACTAATCTTCGTCACTCGAGATTACTGTGACTTCCGGCTCATTTCTCTTTGCCTGGCGTTCGATGAGGTCTGGTCTAGCCCGCTTCCTTATGTGTGTGCTGGTGGATGGGCTGCACTCATCCTCGTCACTTGAGATGACAATTACCTCAGGCTCGATTGTCTTTGCCTTATATTTGCTACGTCTAGCCTGTTTGGTGGATATGACATCTTTACGATCACTTCGCTTTGGAGCGCGAATTGATGGATGGATGGTGGATTTAGGGAAGCCGTTGGAATCTAGGTCAACCCGTGGTGTGTTTTTACGAGTTTTCAATCGGGCAAGGATGTCGTCGTAAGCGTGAGCAGGGTCGGGAAGAGAACCGGGTTCGGGAGAAGCAAGAGGAAGGGACATGAATCGATGGTCTCTATCGTAGCGATGCTGCCATCTATCCCATGCTTGCAATACACTGGGAACGTGTTTTCGAGGAAGTCGGAAAAGTACTTGAGAGCAGCCGCAATTTCCGGACTAAGAACAAGAACGAAAGGTATGAAAGTGTACGTGACAAGATAAGATGGTTTGACTCACTTGGATTGTTGACAGGCTACCAAGGCGTCCAGCAGTCCTGTCTGTGGATATCGTTACTTGATGGATACAAGCAGGATCCTCTTTGCATCTGATGTTCTCTACGAGGTTCGGGATGAGATGGAGGATGAGCATCAGCAAAGCGGACTCCGATGCGCGATCTTCCAAATCGAAACGGAACCAGCGTAAGGGGTCTGAAGGTTGACCTCCAAATGGATTATCCATCAATGGGTTGAAGAGCCGGAGAGTATCGGCGTACTGGAGAAGGTCTGGGTCCGGGTTCTGGGACATGTTGAGATGGTGTTGACGAGTGAAGGTTTTCATCAGTCAGTGGGTAACCTCTCTTTATATGTATTCTTTAGATTTGATTATGACGAGTTGGTCTAGTGGCATCGGTAGACGGACACAATACAACTGCTGCATTGGTGTCGGTGGCTTCGGATCAGCTTTAATTACAAAAGACCATAGTGCTGAGTATGGTCATTCTCGATTTTCAGTATGATAAGTGGGTACTTGAATAGTATTGTTCATGCTTGGACCATTTACTGACTGCCACTGTGTTGTGGTCTAGTGTGTATCAAATAGCGAAAATTACTTGGTTTTTCTAATTACAAATCGATATACTAATGCTATACCAACGAGCTAATGTCCAAGTAACAATGTCCAAGTAATAATGTCCAAGTAATAAGGTCCAAGTAATAATGTCCAATTAAGTTTATTCGGTACGTTGCTTTTTGTGGCTGGTGTTTCTGTTGTCTGGGGAGTTTCGCTTGCGCTTACCGACAGTAAGATGATCATTATGTTCCTCCTCGTCAGACGAGATGACAATGACCTCACGGGCAAAACGACCGTTGCTGGAAAATGTGGGGGCGACGTTATTGACGAGGGGACTATGGTCTTCCTCATCGGAAGAGATGTCGATGGTTCCGAGAAATCTGGGTGTAGCAGGAACACGACTTGGCCCTGAGGAACTAGCGGTAGTTGAAGTAGGAACGTCGTTGTCTGGAGCATGATTGTTGTCCTTCCCTTTTGACAAGATGATCACACCGGCGTTGGGAATCTCGTCGTCAGGAACCTGAATAGGACCGGTGGAAGAAGTGGTGGCATCGTTAGCGAAGTGACTATGGACATCTTCCTCGTCGGATGAGATATCGATGGTGCCGAGAAAGTTGGAGGTGTCAGGAGTATGGAAGGAATCGATATTTTCGTCGGAGTCGTCGGAAGCATGGAAGGAATCAATATCATCGTCGGAGTCGTCGTAGTCGGATGAGATGTTAACGGGCTCGGCCACGGTCAAAGCAGTAGGGGCAGTGGACGTTGAAGCGTTTTTGTCAGTTTGGCGAAGCGCTAAATACGAAGGCATGGAGAGTCTGCCACCAACTAGAGAGAGGGAGGGTGGCTTGGAGGAACTGGCAGGCATCGACGTTTTGTTCTTAATGGGTGAGCTTAAAGGAGAAAGATATTACAACGAAGCCAGAGTCTTGGCTTCAGTGCCGGTTTTGGGCGGAGTGTGAGTGGATGGACCTGCATCCCTGTCCGCGAACTCATCCTCAAAATATTGATCCAGACTCTCTATGAGTCTCGATTTTCCTTTATTGCTCGAGGTGACAACCGGATCGGAAGCATTCGAACTGGAAGGGGCAGGTCGAAGAGGGCTAGTGTCTGGAGGAGAGGGAGGGAGTTGTACTGTGTCCGAACGCAGAGGAGCTGGATTCTTTGCTTTGCGTTTGCGAGGCGCGCTAGTAGCCTGTGCCTTCTTGTGTGCCTTCTTGGCATCTTTCAGCCGTTGTTGATGTTCGTGCTTACGCTCCGTCCACATTCGGTAGGCTACCTGTAGACGGTCGCGTTCCGCTATGGGGAGGGGCTTAGGGATAATTTGACAGCACGTATTACAACGCTTTCCACCCTGTAGAAAACAAAACAGTTTCCAATGAACGGGATGCTAGTGCGAGATGGACAGACACTCACGATATGAGCATCGGTGAAAGCTCCCATCTTGTTGGGTTGTTTCTTGCCGATTATAATGCCGAGCCTGTGGTTCTTGCCAGTCTTGGGGCACTTGACGCGGTCTAGTGCTGCGGGATTGAGGAAGACGAGTAGGCGAACTAACGCCTGTGCGTTATGGCTTTCGGCACCGTGTCCCATGAACCATGATCTGTAGTTGTTTCCGAGTGGAGATTCGAGGTCAAGCTCGGCGACAAAACGCTTGACTTCCTCATCGGAGGGGTATTTGGTGGATGGTTCGGGTAAGGAGGACATTGAAGAGAGTATGGGTAATAGCGATTAGACTTAGAGAGAGAGAGAGAGAGAGAAACTAGGTATATGTCGAACCCATCAGCGAGTTACATATTTAAATGCATCCCATACCCACTTGGACCTATTTCGCTGACCGACGACGTATGCTTGGACCTTCGAATGCTATGTGCGGATCATGAATTCTTGTTCACTTACCGGATACTTTACTTTTTACAAAAGGTATCTCGATGGGAAGTTGAAAGCTTTGACCAAAAGCTTTGGCCCGCAATTCTTATCTTGGACTTTACTCGTGGTCAATTAAATTGATTTATCGTCTGGCGGCGTTGGTCGTCTAGTAGAGTTCTTTTACATGATACTTCTTCTACGGTAAAGACGTACTTTCGGTGAGCTATTATTGAATTACATTAACTACTAGGACTGATTAGGGATATTTAAGCTTTGTTTCCTCATCATCGTTTGTCAGAGTACGATCCACATCATTAGTGGCATTAGTAATGTCTATGTCTTCTCCGTTCGAGTCCTGTTTTTCCATCTCCTCATTTTCGCCATCCATTTCGTCATGCTGATTGTCCGTCTCCTCATCTTCGTCATCCATCTCTTCATCGTCATCTACTTCGTCTTCGCGTTGAAGAAGGTAAGATCGAGGATTGTCAAGCAATCGGTCGAAGAGATGACGTAGAGTCATCAGTGTAGGGCGTTCTCTCTGGTTCCAAAGGAACTGAGTAGAAAGTCTGGGAGGAGAGGGCTTGTTAGGGGCCCAAGGAGTTCCAAGGGCATCGTATAATGCACGATAAGAGTTGAGGTCTTCGAAAAGCTCAAGACGGAATGGCGGCATAAGCCATTGGTGGCACAGGGTAGCGTACGTATTGTGCTTTGGCAAATAACACTATATATGTTTTAGATCTCCTTGTTTGTATAAAATGCGAAGAAAAAACTTACTCGCCGATAAAGCCGACCTGCGTTCCTCCAGTCTTTGGTTCCTCCGCTAACCTGCACTTGAGACCATACGTGAGTTCCGCGATGAGCGAGGTCTTGAAAGGTTTGCATTCGAGACATCTTTCTCAACTCCTGGATGATGAGTTGCTTGAGCTCGCTGCGAATGAGATTCTTCTCCTGCGGGCGGAGGTTCTGGATGTCGACGGGGGGATAAGAAGGGTATGAGATGTGCGGGAAAAGATTCATAGTGTCTGTGAGTGTTAGTGATTTCTTCCAACGGTTTTTATAAGTCCAACGAAGCTTGGACCTCCAGAAGTAGCGAAAATGGAGCGCATTGTTTCACATTACATAAAGTATCTTTGAGGTCAAAGCGGCAAGGAAAATAACGACCAGAAGTAGGACCAAGCGCAGTCATCTTGCTTTTTTTGTTTTTGTTGTTTTTTATCTCTTTGCGGTGTGCACGGCCTTGCGATTCTGAATCTTGGGGTGGTCAATTCTGCTCGACAATTCTATATAGAGAGTTAATTATAATATACTATACTATACTCATTAGTATTAACAACAGAGTAATAACGGAAAGTACGTGTAGACGAACGTAGATTCGTAGAATAATGTAGATTCGTAGAATTTGAAGGAAAAGCGCGACGCGACAGATGATGTCAATGTCATGTGCTCAATCACATGATTGATCAGACGGTAAAATTACCGCCAACTTCCGTGACGGTGTTGCTAATGCTACATGACTGCAGTCATGGGCGATGCTTTGACTGGAGTCAAGGTATCCGTGTTGGATTAACACACGAGCACATGGCTCACTATTGTGTCATGACTGTAGTCATGAACAGTTTCTTGACTGAAGTCAAGAACATGAAGAAGGGTCAATGTGGTCTGTGTCGAGGTAATGGTAACCAGGCATGCAACAACGGGTAAGCATTTCTTTGCACTATGAAACAGCTGATACAGTGTGCTAGCTATTGTTCTGTAGGGATATGTACGTCGACTACCTATTCATCATCCTGAGTGAGGTCTATTACTTCAACCGGGAGTTTATTGTTCGTGGACTCCGTTTTGTCGTTCCTGGCCTTCTTCACTAATGGGATTTCTTCATTATCATCTACGGAGTCCTCCCGAGAACGTTTTCGATTGGTCTTAAGAGTAGAGTGGACAACAGGAGGCTCGTCAGCGTCCGAGGTGGTTTTGTCCTTGACAGATGTTTTGGATTTGTCTTTGTCAATTATATCTGTCGACCGTATGAGTATGGGGCTATCAGGAGGTACTGGAGGTAAACCTACTTTGTTCCTCGCGCGTGTAGCGATCCTCCAAGTCACGAAGGGCACGGCGGAAACAGATGTCGTGTTCTTGGTCCGGTTGGAAGAGGACAAGAGGACAACAGCAATCACTTGTGTCCTCCTGCGACAAGTCAGTACAAGTAGGCGAGATATCATACAATTTACTCACATCTACTCTCGTCAGGGAACCAAGTTTTTTGTCAGGATCCAGGGATATCCTAACTCGGTGGTAGGTTTTGGAATTTCGTCGGCATCGTGGAGCGTCGAAAATATCCTCATGTGCTTGGGCAACAATTACAAGGAAGGCGACTTCGCAAAGCTCCTTGTAGTCCAACCAGTCACAATCATCGGTGGCGTCTTGGAGGGGGTCAGTAAGGGAAAGCTCGGAAACAAAATCAAGAAGGTGATTTTCGTTGTGGGTGACGGTGAACAGCATCTTGTGGGTTCAAGTTGAGGGGTGAGAATGAGGTAGAGTCTTGTTTCCGCGGCGTATTTATGATAAAATAACCTTTTTGTTAATTTTGTCTTGCTGTGTGTGATGCAATGGTACCAACCTCGCAATCGATGCCACTGGGTCAATGAATGGTCTGTGAAGTTAATGGAAAAAACAAATATGGATGGATCACAGGTAGACAAATCAGCGCTTCGGAGATGTTCGGGAGCTTGGACTCCATACAGGCGGGAAGGTGGTCGCTTCCGGGGATGTTCAGCTTGGACTCCCATACAGGCAGGAAGGTGGTCGCTTCCGGAGACACTCGGGAGCAGCTTGGACTCCCATACAGACCAGAATCACGACAGATCATTTCGAGATCAATGGAAAAAACTTCTGATAATGTTTATTGGAGGATTAAGCCGAGAGGTTCCCTGAAGGTGTAGATTAAACATTGTATGTGGTATGTGTACCTCCGTTTGTCGTTCTTTTTGGTTTCTTAAATGATGTTATGGCGTACCCTCCACGTTTGAATAGATCCGTGTCCGAGTGGATGGGTTAGAACCCACCGTCACGGCCAATGATATGCGATTTTGGTTATCGGCGATGGGTTAAGTGTGCCATATTCACGTCGGCGCACTGGAAAGCAAATCACAGGTTGGAATTTTCTGTGGAAAAGTATGTTTGTCCAGCAGAAAAGAAAGGAAACAAAAGCAATCGGAATAGGAACTCACGTCTGGTCTGAGTGTATCGGACGGGTAATGCTGTTTAACGTTTGATGTGCAGTGGTATTCAGTCTCGAAGAACGAAAAGAGTTACGTGGTGCTTACCCAAACCGCCAGGATGACCGGAAAGCGGTAGGAAGGCTGCGTTCGGGGAAGTTGTCGGTTCGGTAGACCTTGATGAGTATATAAGGAAAAGAG
Source organism: Dendrothele bispora CBS 962.96 (assembly GCA_004369135.1). NCBI lineage: Eukaryota > Fungi > Basidiomycota > Agaricomycetes > Agaricales > Dendrothele > Dendrothele bispora. Next base: position 27,114 of record ML179462.1, read on the forward strand.
AGCGGAAGGTATTGATGGATGAGTGAAAAGGAGGAAGGGCGAAGGAGTCAAAACAGAATCAGAGCTTGAATGGGAAAGAGAAGGTGGTAGAGGAAAAGGATGGACGACCGGTAGCTGATCTCTTGTTCGGACATCTTCGATGGTCCTTACCATAATCTAGCAGAGGAAGTCGAATGATAGACTCGAAGCAGGAAGTGGATAGGGCGAATCACGGAGGAGGAAAAGGGAGTATAGAAGTGTATGCTCGTACTAGCGAGATATGAAGGGAGTATGGAGTGGGGGTGGGAGGGCTACCCCGAAAGATCGAGACAGGAACGGTTCTCGGATGAAGCGGGTTATCGCAAGGGTCGAACACGAAGCACGAAAAATAGCAAATAGACGATGGAGAGGGAAAGTAGTGTGTTAGTGATGTTGTGGAAGGAATCTCTCAGGGTGAAGGATGTGAATACATGAACGACGCACTGACTAGAAGGCCCATCCGTTAACTCTAACTACTTTCCAGCTCTCCAACACTCCGTTAGCTGACCCCTTTCGGTTCCCAGTCCCTTCCAACGGTAGTTTGACCCAAGAAGGGAGTAACGTTTAGTTGATTGCTTCACCGAAGGTTCGTTGGTGGTAGTAGAGAGAACAGAGCTTGGGAGGGCTATGCCGAAGAATCGAGCCGGGAACGGTTTTCGGGTCGAGCTGATATGTTCCACAGAGTGGATCATCGAAATGGTCAAACATGAAGGAAAGAAGAGCGAGGCAGACGATGAAGAGGGAAAGAAGTGTGTAAGTGGCGTTGCAGAAGGAGTCGTTCGGGTGGAAGGGCGTGAAGGCACGAACGACGTACTGACTGGGAGGTCCATTCGTTGACTCTGTTTGCTTCCCAGCTCTCCAAAAATCCGTTTGTTGACCTCTCGAGCTCCCAGTTCCCAGCGTTCGAGCAGTAATCTGGCGCAAGAAGGGGTAAGAAGGGGGTAAGAAGCCATTTACGGACATACAAAGCGGAGAAAACGATACCGTCTATTTTCTTCCACTTGTAGTGTGCGGATTCCATCGTTTAGCTGTTGGGTTCATCGAAAGGAAAGGGAGGAAAGCTCGTTGGTGGTAGTAGAGAAGAGAGTTTAAGCGCTATGTCATACGACGCGCGACAGATAGTGACAATGACAAACTTGGTTTTTTCCCACTATACAACCGTATTCGCTGCATCGTCACCACAAGCACTTCCAAGTGACTGCAAAACCGTTGCGACTGCCGTTGTAACAAGGCGCTAGTGTTAGTCTCGCAAGACCATCACCGTCATCGATAATATACTTATGTCTTCATCAAAACTGCCAACGTTCCGATTATGGCGACATCGCTGGACGTCAGCTCGAGACCGACATACCTTTCGATCCATACTACAGTGTGTCGTGGAGGAGCATAAAACTCAGCTTATTGCCAGAGGTGTAGTCGACTTGAGCGTAATGTGGGTTTTTATGGTCCTGCTTGTCAGAAATGTATACTAAGTTTTCCATCTGAAAGGACTGGCATTCACGGATATCCGGATAGAAGATGGACAATCCGTGGATATAGGACGGATGGTCCTATGACTGTCACTATTCATTATCGTCGACACGCAATAAACGACGTTTACTGGTACAACGACTTGAAGTTTCCCGGGTGGGCCTGCAATCGACGAGACGCGGTTTTCTTCAACGTCAAGAACCATGTTCGTATTTGAACGGTAAGTTGTACATGTTCTGAGAAGAATTGTTTATTGCTCATTTACCGGGTAGATACTATTATGAAAGTTTACACTTGTATAAAGACGAAGAAGGAAGTATCGCAAAGACCGGGTGGATTGACCGGGTAGATACTATTATGAAAGTTAACACTTGTATAAAGACGAAGTAGGGAGTATCGCAAAAAGCGGGTGAGTGGCATCAGGTAGTAGGGGAACATCTCTCTACATGTAGGAATCGTATTGTACCAGTCTTTACAGCGGCGCAAAGTTCCACGTTCTCTGGAAGCGAAAACTTTTCAAAATCGTTCAACGACGGTCTTGCCTCGACAGCTGCGCGCCCTCTTCTTTCCAAACCTTTCAAAATCGTTCAACGACGGTCTTGCCTCGACAGCTGCGCGCCCTATTCTTTCTCAATATTGTCAGTGTTTGCACCCCGCCAACGCGTCGGAAGATATCTCGAATGGCACTTACGGCGTCAAATGTCGATAGGTGGGTCCTTCCTAGTCTCATGTCATTTATTCGGTGAATCCAAATTAACCTGTTTTACTAGATATCTGGTGGGTCGTTTGGGCAGTATTCTTGATTGCGATAATTGAACGAGGAAATATCATGAATGAAGACCTCAAGTAGTTCGATTTGTTTCGAGTGTTGTTCGAATTGGTATCGGCTTTCGGTGGTATTGGGCTGAGTCTTGGACTGCCTACAGTTAGTGTATCTATATATACTTTACAGTTCTCTGCCGCTGACCCGTGGTTACAGGATAACTTTTCGTTCGCTGGAACTCTCAAACCGCCTCCCTAGACTGCGTAATCTCGTCCTCCGAGGTGTCCATGTTGATTGGGACTCGCTGATTTCGTGTTTACCTCCTTCTCCCACCCTTCCTTTCTCTCCTTGTTCTCTTTCACCTTCGTCTCATTCTACCACAAGGGACAACGATAACAGCCGTCTTGGTCTGTAATATCTCGATCTCTCCTCACACTCACTCGACGTCCGCCCAAGTCTCTCACAGTTTCGAGAGAGGAAGAAGCAGGCCTCCACAAAACTCGTTTTCAGAACGATGGAGTCCCTTTTCACTCTAAGACCAACTATGATCAGTCAAGAGAAGCCTTCACTTTGTCACCTCTTGTTCGTCCGCACCGAGCCCAAAGTCAAGTGAAACCCGTTTCTCTTCTAAATCTTGATGAACTTGTCTTAGGATATCGTCGTTCTGCCATTTCGTTTTCCTCTTCCCATCCTGGCACTACCCCAGATCTCCTTCCGCTTCTCTCTCCCCTCCACGCGCCCAACCTCCGCGTGCTGACACTAGAAGACGCTTCGCATCCAGGCGAGATAGAGGATGTAGATGCTGGGGAGTTGCTGAGGTGTTTGGCCGGAGTTCAGTCGCTATTCACACCAGCACTGCCGGGAACGAATCTCGGAGGAAGTAGAAGCAGTAGGGGTAGAGCTAGGGCGGCTAGTGAAGGAGTTTTGGATTTCAGCGCTACAGGTCCAGGTCCGCACAACTACCGTTCCCATCGTCATTCTCCCTGAGAATCTTCGGTGTCTTCCACAAACCATACAGGACACCCCACACCCTCTCCGACCTTTTCCTTTTGTCATCTTTTCTCTTCCCCAAAATTCCCCTTCCTCCGAAAACTCACTCTCAAAAATGTCAAGGCCTCCTCCTCATTTTCTTATCATTCATTCATCCTCTCCGTCCCCGAGCTAAGGCACCTAGAAATCGTTGGTATAGGAGTCGAGGATATTTCAAGTGCTCTAGTCTCCAGTTCACCTTCCTCATCTAGTACTCGTAGACACTCCGAACCTAGTACTAACACTACTAGCGTCTATCCCTACCCTTATTCTTCTCCTCAGCTCACCGACATCCCCTGTCCCAACCTCGAAACATGCGTCATCCGTTTAACGCCCTCCACATTCAACCACGGTCATCATTACAACAGTTGTTCAGGTTACAATCTTCTATCGATACCTGAAATCCAATACATCATCCACCAATTTATTGCTGCCCGCCAACGCCAACCTGAATGGAGTACTGCCAATGTCGAAAGCGGTAGCAGACCGAAGCCTCTGAAGCGCGTAGATGTCCATTTGGATATGCCAAACTACTGGCATTCACTTGTTAACCATGAAGATGATCATTACATCAACAACCACGCTTGCGCTGGCGATTGTCCAAATTGGGATGGGGATTGTAGCCAAAGCAGTAGGAACAGCAACATGTGCAGCTTTGGCGTCCCGTTCTCATCATCCCCATTTGGGGTCTCTGTACATGGTGCTTCGCCAGTGTTCGCCCCTTCACAGCACCAGGCAGCCAATAATGTTGACACTGGACATTTAGAAGCTACTAATGGCGGTGGCAGCAGCGGGGGGGGATCGAGACTCGCCGAGCAACGAGTTTGACTCTGGTTCTCTCAACCTCGATTCCGATTCTGATCCGGACTCCCTCGTCAGTTCGTACCTCATCAATACCCACCATTCCAACCTCTACATCAGCAAACACCCTCTCCCTCCTTCTTGTCCTTTCTCTTCCATGTCATAATACATATATAGACAAAGGACAGGGAACACTCCTACAGGTTTTCGTTCCGCAGGATTTCGACGATGAAAGCGACGACGACGTTTGATAAGATATCTCAATGGACTTTTATGTCTTATTTCCGCGCTTCGTGGTTCAATTCCTTCATTTCTAACAAGTCGCAGAGGCAATTTACATGTTATCCTTTTTGGTTCTACTTCGTCTCAATCTTTCGTTCATTGTATCCCACATTAAAAAACTTCGCTTTTATCTCTGACTTTTGTCGTCTCAAGCTTAGGCTTCCTTGATTCTTCTCTTTTCATTCATTCTTCCAGTCTGGTTGCCTTCCTATTACCTAGCGAGACCCTCTCCCATCCACCCTTTGCTTTTCGCCTTCTATTGTATGTATTTTTGAACCAAGTTTCTTCAGGGAGCCCATCACCCCAAACCCCATGTTCTTATTTATCATTAGTTACCTTTTAAGAGGTATCATGGTCAGTGTAGCAGTAGCAATATCGAGACTTTCGATTGTAACACACAATCCAAATTGAAAACATATATATACAGATTCTCAGAGCTTATCAACCGCAGGTGGATTCTAATTGGAGAAAGATTTAGACAACATATATATTGAACCTCTTCAAATGACGACTAATTGAAATACATTGGGAGTTAAGGCATTTGAGAACATGGGATAGGTGAAACAATACTTCCAATCACCGAGTAGTGGTGTTCGCGCACGGACCATCCAAGTTGGCGCAGGTCCAGTGTTTGCACGGACAGGCCCGTGGGCCGGTTTGAAGATGAATGCCGGTAGGTCACGTGGCATTTAGGATCTGTGAGGTCACGTGGAAATCAGTGTGGATATGTGGTGTGGATTTGTGGTCAGCGTGGTCAAAGAGTCAAAGTTGAAACCATTGTCCATTGAAACCTGACAACCGGGTTCAAACAATGGGCCTTATTAAACATAAGAAAGTTTAAACTAAAACCCTGTGATAGTACAATTGAAGGCGTCGTACATCAAGGTTGATTGAACGTTAGTCGTTACGGTCCCTCTGGCAACGGGTGCCCCTATTTGGTATCCCTGCTCAAATATTGCCTATCATTTTTAATAGAAAATGAATTCCACAGGTAAATAAGAACAGTCTTCCAACTCGTTTTTGACTTGCTCTTCTCTAGGTTTCAACCCCTCGGCTTCAAAGTTCAACAAATTCTTTTATCCAAGTCTATGCTCAAGGATTAACACCCCCATGCTTCCCCTCAAGTTTGTTTAGTGAGTCGGTGAACATTTGTACCCTACCTCATCCATTGATCTAGTCAATTGGTGAAACTTCTATAGTGTGTCCACGCTATTATCGACAAGCTTGTCTGCGAGTGCATTGTCCATAGTCCCAATTTCCATTGTAACACAACTTCTTCCCGTTACTGTGACATGGTTTCGCGAGACGGGTGATCCCGAAGAATGGTTTCTGAAGAAATCTGATTTTCAGGGATTCTCGTCCGTGCCAGTCGTGAATCCGACCGATCAAAAAGGAGAAGTGGCATTAATCTTCACCGATATTGCGTAATGGGTTTCATTTCTGCTACTTCTGTTACAGTCAAAACTCATATTGAAATCTAGAACATTTCGGTTACTCGCATTTAACTCTGCAAACTCACGGTAGGTTATTCAGACTAAAGGTATAATGTAAGCTGATAGAAGAGCTCAGCCCGTTTGCAACATTCACTGGCATAACAGTAGTGCCACAGACTACTAGTAGCGATGAGTCCACGACTAGCTCGACTGTCGATTCGACGTTTACACCTACTTCTACCGATACATCATCGATATTTGCACCCGCTTCCATTGATACGTCATCGACAGTATCGTCGCCATCTAGCCTTGAAGATATCAGTTCTGTCCCGTCCTCCGATTCCCCGAACACGGGCAAAAACCAGAAAAAAGCTAACACTCCCATGATTGTAGGAGGTAGCATAGGGGCGATTGGTCTCCTTGTTTCCGTTGTGGTCTTCCTGTCGTGTCGGCTAAAGGCGAAACGGAGTGCTCATGCTGCCAGGAGAATCGTATCCCCTTTTCCACCATCAAGTCCTGACATCAATCAAATTTCAGACACTTCTGCAAGACTTATGGAAGGAAGTGTCTTCGAAGTGACTATCAATGGTTACGGTCGCGGAAAATCAGAATCATCAGGTTCTGTGGCAACGACCGGAGATGCACGAACCCCGGTTCAACGCCAGCTCAGAACTGCTGGTCGGACTTTTAAGAGGACAAGGAGTCCTTTGGAAAAGAGGCAGCGAAACAACGAACAGAGAGAATTCTCTGGGCGGATGGACCGTGATGACGATGAGAGAATTTGGGATCTACCAGCTCCAGTTTTGGCCGATCGCAGGCCGCGCACGAGGAGTAATCAGATACCGAATATTCTACGACACTTGGACAGTGGGATAAGAACTATGCAGTTCTCCAGACAAGCATCGGCTCGTGAGCAGAGAGTGACGGGAGAAGATAGCAGAGAAAGGCGCCTAGTCGAAGCTAATGTTGAACTACCTCCAGAGTATTCCTTTGAGTGACATTCATATTTGACCTCATAGGTATCCATCATGATTGTTTTGTTGTCTATTTTACTATATGTGCTCAAGGATCAGTGTTTAGAGTTTCAGAACTGTTAAGACTTGTTCAAGGTCTAAGAGAGGAGTCAAGTTCAAAAATTTGTAGATAGAATCTGATAGATCTTTATGTGTCTGCCAACTCTCTTCTAAGATGACTAGGCTATAAAGCCTTAGATGATCTATGTTTATTAGTACAATATCCCTGATAAGGTAAGGCTATTTTAACTATGAGTCGTTCATTCATCTCTTATCTCTTTCTTCCGGTGGTCTAACTCAAACGCGTGTACTTACTCTCATTCTTCAAGTTATCCTCGGTCGAATTGTCCTTCGACACATCTTTGATGCGACAATACACTTGATAAACCCCGAAATTCCCAAACCCAGCCCTCTTTGCCGTGACTTTCTTGTTGGGAGGGAGACTTTTGGGAGCCATTCTTAAACGCTGTATGATATCAGGGTCCGCTGTGTAGTACTACCAACAGACGGTTGCTCGTATCATGATCATTTTTGAGATAAAAAAAACGAGTATAGCAAAAAATACAAAACCATTTGAATATCCGCTGTTTGAGAATAGACGGTATAAAATATCTGATTTTCGTTCAAAACCGTACATTTAAACGGCTCTAGACGGATTATCAGATCTTGAGTGCATCAAGATCTATATTGACCTGCACAAAACTTCGGCTGCACGCGGGGGGACAGCCTGTAGCATTGACTTGTATCTTGATGATTGCGCAATGCCACTCCGCCGGGTCCTGAAGGGGCCACTTGGCGTGTATGTATGTATCTATCAAATGAGATCTAGAACGGCCTTGGATGTGTCTTAGTGAGCTAAGACTCGTGATCCCTCTAGACCTGTTCTGAGTTGTAGGACTTTTCAGTGGGTATGATGATTATCGCCAACTAAATGGAAATTGCGGTACAAGTTGCAATCAATCAATGAAAACCAGGAAGCAATCTGATTTTCTATATCACTGTAAAAAAATTAGGATTGGTTTTGACTTTGGTGTGTAGTTCCAATTCTGAATTTCTGCCAGTGATGGAGTTGGGATGCATCTGTGCTACTTGATTCTTCAGTTCAAATGAGGACATTGCTTTGCTTCTCTGTTCCAAAGTCCGTATTAGTACATCTTCAAAATTAGAAAGACTTAGGCCGATTAAACAATGTCCCTTACAACCAACACTCCTATTCTGATCAGTTTCCTCGTTCAAATGTTTATCATTTGATATAAAAATCAAAACAGGCTCCGCAATGGGTAGATAAGAACAGTCCAACAGCTCCGAGTCAGTTACTCAGTCGACTTGCTCTTCTCTTCCAGTCATTGTTGGGCTTCGAGGCCTCAGCTACCATTCGATTTTCAGGTCAACTTGAATGTTGAAGACTCTTTTATCCAAATCACTCAGAACAACCAGCATGTCTTCCTTCAACCTCATTTAGTGAGCCAATGAACACTACTGTACCGATCCGAAAGAAAGTTCAGTCACGCGTCACGGCCCCCCTCTGAACTGGCTGTTTTCAAGACATGTCACCTGTCACATTGACCTCTGAACTTTGTGACAGGAAGCAGAAAATTTCGGGCCCTTCGGGCCAAGCTGTCACACACAGTCCCTGAACTTGTCACTGAACCTAAACTAAATCATGTCACAGGCCAATTCTTGTCTGAACTTGCTGAACGAAGGTGGACGCCTGTCACACGTCACAATGGGTGAACTTTCCTTCGGATCGGTACAGTAGTGCCTCACCTGATTTGTTGATTTGATTTCTACAGCGTTTCGACGTTATTATCGACAAGTCTGCTTACAAGTGCATTTTCCATAATTCCAATTTCCATTGTAACACAATCTGTTCCTCTTACCGTGACGTTGTTTCGCGAGAAGGGTGATCACGAAGAATGGTTTCTGGAGAAAGTTAACCTTAGAGGAGAGTCTTCTGTGCCGGTCTCGAATCCGACAGATCAGGAAGGAACAGTAGCTTTAACCTTCTTTGATATTGCGTAATGTGTCTTTTTTCTTATTCCGAATGTTGCAGTCGAAAACTCATACGAGTTCTAGATCATTTCAGTTATATGCAGTTGTTGCGCGTGCACCCTTTGAGTGGGTTATTCAGATAAGAATAAAGGTAATAATATGAGCTGATAAATGAGCCCAGGACGTTTTGGACAGTCACTGATATAACAGTAGTGACACAGGCAGTGACCAACCATGACCCGGGCCCCACACCGACTCAAATTATTCCGACTAGCTCCACTGCCACGTCAACATTCCTACCTACTTTTACAAATACATCATCAATACCTCCATCACCAGCTAGTCTTGGAAGTACTGGATCTGTCCTACCTTCTGATTCCTCAAGCACTAGCAAAAGTCAGAATAACGCCAACTTTCCCTTAATCGTGGGCGGAAGTATAGGAACAGTTGGTTTCTTTGTTCTCATTTTAGTATTCCTGTTCTGTCGACGAAGGGGAAAACGAGGTCCAAGTAGACAGTGGAAAATTATAACCCCTTTTCGATGGTCACGTCCGGACATGAACCAGACTTCTGCAAGAGGTCAGCGAGTCGGTGGAGAAAGAAGTAGCTCCGAAGTAGCTACCGCTGGCCACGGCCTGGGTCATGACGAACCAGAATCATCCCTGGTAACTGCCAGAAATGCACGAATCCCGGTTCAACGCCAATTCAGAATTGCTGGTCGCGCTTTCAACAAGTCGAAGACTCGTTTAGAAAAACGGGAAAGCGATGGTGAGCAGTGGGAAGTTCCTGATCGGGTAGTCCACGATGAGCGAGTCGGGGATTCAGCTCCGGCCGAAGGCAGGTCGGCTGCAATGCAGTTGCAAGAGAACGGCGATCTAACACCCAATATTTTACGACACTTGGACAGTGGGATAAGGATTACGCTAAGGCTGGACACGGATGCATCCGCGGATATCCGTCATCCGAACCTGCCGGTTTTTTCATTTGAAAGATGTCTATCTGCATCCGGATTCATCCGGGCCAATAGATACCTGCATCCGGTCCATCCGACCGGCAGGTATCCACAGATGCCGGATATCTGCATCTGCAGATATTATAAACCTGCAGGTATTGAGTGTCTGCTCACAAAATTTAATCATATACAGTTATCAAAGCCATAGATTTGTATATATAATAATAAAACATCTATTATTACTTATTTAGTGAGTTAATGATTCTCAGTTAGGCAACAGACCATATTTGGTTGTGTTGTACATCATTTTGAAGATACACAAAAGCCACACATCTTTCATTTCTAGAAGTAATCATACAAACTTCTGGTTGGGTGGTTATTTGTGTTTCTAGAAATTGTGGCACCATTTGATATAGGTGGAAAGGTTATATATAAAAATGTGGAACCTAATCCAGTGTGTACATATTGATGACTTGCACAGATTTCATTTCTAGAAGCTGTTCTCAAACTCAATATTTAAAGTATAAAAAGGCCCTAAAAATCCTGTGTAACTACAAATGTATGGATGTACATTATCAAATCAAAAAAAAATTATTACTTCAGTGTGACTTGTTTTATTTAGTATCCCTCTGCTGTTTTTGAGAATGCAACATCTGGGGCAGGCTCAAAGTCACACTGTTGTAGCAGTTTTCTGATTTAGTCCATAGATTCATAAATTCTTGCACTCTTGCCTCCAAATATTGAGTTTGAGAACAACTCCTAGAAATGAAATCTGTGCAAATCATCAATGTATACACACAGGATCAGGTTTCACATTTTTTTATATAACCTTTCCACTTATATCAAATGGTGCCACAATTTCTAGAAACACAAATAACTACCCAACAAGAAGTTTGTGTGATTACTTCTAGAAATGAAAAATGTTTGGCTTCTTGGTATCTTCAGAATGATGTACAACACAAATTGATATGTGGTCTGTTGGCTATAATCTTAACTGAAATTGATTGACCTACTAAATAAGTAGATTGAAACCTCAACTATTGATATGTAGATACAAAATGGCATTGAATATATTGAATTCAAACCTAAAATAACATGTTTGTATATGGTACAGAGCTAGAGGCAGCTAGTTAGCAAGTGATGATATTGATCTCAAAGTGATTTTGAATTTTTTCTGCATGAATTTTGAGTGCTAAACAGTGAAAATATACTATGTACGGATGCCAGATACCTGCAGGTTTTTCAAGATTTCCCAAAATCTCGATCCGCATCCGGTGGTATCTGTATCTGCAGGTTGCGGATAAATTTTTTATCCGGACCGGCAGGTTTTCCCACGGATAACCTGACAGGTACCGGGATAAAACCGGCATCCGTGTCCAGCCTTAGATTACGCAGCTACCCAGACCGGGATTGGTCCATGAGCAGAGAATGACGCAGAGAGATAACGGAGAAGGGCGAGAATTCGATTCGGGATTGGTTGAGGACATTATCGAGCTACCTCCAGAGCATTCATTTGTATGACGTTCGTATCAGTACCTCTTGAAGATATTTATTGTTTTATTCTTTTCAACTTGGCATAAGCACTCAAGGACCAGCGTTTGTTTCCGTGCTCGTGTCCTTGAAGTGGGTTTCAAAAAATTTAAGGCTTGTTCAAGGGTCAAGGAGTCTGCGAAGCAGGGAAAGCATTGTCACAATGGTAACTTCTCACCTTTTCCACGCCATAGACTCTCATAGACTGTAAGTAATCCGTTTGTTTTGCTCAGAAATCGTTTTGGCGTTCCCCTGCGAAATGACATATCTTAATTGCCGGGCTCGACAGGAGCGTAGTGGCTTGAATAATAATGATATTAATGAATTTGTGGGGAGGAGGAATCTATCAAGAATACGTCGGGCCGGTCACTTCTGATTTGCTTGACCGGCATTTAAAAGCCGAGCAAGTTAGGGCGAAAAAAATCACGGTGCTTCTAATGCGGGTATGGCATTTCCGATTTCTGATGTTGACAATCATCATGAGAACCAGTCTGATTTTGTAGTTAGAATTGATTCAACTTTATTTTGCGGTTCAAACTCTTAAGTGGGAAGGATGCATCTGTACTAGTTCAACGGAGGAGGAGGAACTGGCACCCATGAAATTAACCTATTACTTTGCTTCTCTGTTAACGTTCCAAAGTAATACTCGACGTAATTGCATACTTCGAAACAAGACTCAATTGAACAATGTCCCTTGCAACTGGTAATCTATCCTGTTAGTTCATCATTTAAGAAAGATAGATAGATGGGTACACACCAACCTGTGGCCTCTTCAGGACCTGACGGGATAGCATTGCGCAGTTTCAATATCTTTAAGATACAAGATAGAAAACTTGAAATAATTTCCAGGTAGATAACTAGAACAGTCCTTTGACTCATTCTTCTCTCCTCCGTCACTTGTTGGGCTCCAAGACATCTCCTGTCTCTCAGCTCAAGGTTCAAGTTGAAATCCATGGGACTCTCAAAGGTTTGAAGGGGAGTGTCGGAACTCCAATCCTATGAATAATGACTATGACAATAACATATACAGAGCATTATATTTATCTACCAACTATCTATCTGTTCATCTTTTGTTGTATATCTTCCAGTGACTCTTTTTTTTTATCTATCTTTTGCTATGTTTGTTGGCAACGTATTTGTGCATGTTATCTGATATGTTCTCTTTACTGCCTTACTGATTCGTTTGTACTTATCTATACACTTGAAACATTGCAATTTCCCGTATTTCTAAATTATTTATGGACTTTTACTTACTCAGTAGTTAATAGTATAAATACTGTATAGTAATGTTGTAGTATCTAGTAGAATACTATAGAATATTCTAGTACTTACTAGTACAACTCCGAAGTACTTACAAATGTAAATACACAGCCTTTAGTAGAACTCGGTAGTACATTCTAGATATAATCTCTGTAGGTATATAAGTTTGTAAGTACATACAGAGACAACCTTTCCTCTGCTCTAACTCACCCTCTACTCCTAAGCTTATATATTTCAACAAGTAAAACTGTACATGCCTCAGAGCATCGAATTCTACTTTGTGTTGTTTCACTTGTTCTAGCAAGTGCCAAATTTATAGTGTTATTATTCTTATAGAAGGTACATAGAAAGCTTTAAGACATACACCGGTATAATGGTAATGCCATCGACCAGTTATGACCCCACGCCGACCCAACTTACTCCAACTAGCTCAATTGTTACACTGTCATTCCCATCGACTTCGACGGCAATACCCCCGACTAGCTCGACTGTTACACTGTCATTCTCATTGATATCGGCAGGTATGATGCTGTACATATCTCTCCTTTCTGAATCTTGTGGAACTCTCATTTTGATTGGGAAAGAGATGGTGGGAACTGGGGAGTTGAGATATTCTGTGAACTTGAAGCACCTCTTATTCTCGATCCGTTTGTGACTCCCTTCAACACAAGTCACAGTTATCCATAAATTAGGCTGAAAAGAGGTCAATATTCAAAAGAATAACTACTCATATATACTAAATAGTATGCACAAAAATCTCTAAAAGTTAGAGCACAAACACACAAAGAATCCAATCATCTGTGGAAATTTTTGTTGGACTTCCGACCAGCAAAAGACTCAGGACCTTGCACAAAAAGGTTCTAATGTCACCTGTAAAACATTTGATCTAAGTCTTAAGATCTTGTGCATTGTCACCTGTCAACAATTTGGGAAGTATACAATCATAGATGTGTGGCATGTGCAAAAGAAGATGTACTTATTCAAGCTAACCTGTAAAAATTTATTGCAAAAATATCAACCTGCACTTTGTCTGCTTGAAAAAATGGTACCCTGTTGGAAAAAAGCGGACAGATACCCAAACCTGCGCAAAATTGAGCAAAATGACATAAAATGGGTAAACTTATAGAAAAAAAGTTATTTTTGATTTTCCAGACACTCTTATTGACATTGTCATATTTCTCATGGCAGATACACCCTAATGAGACTTCTCTTACTTCTCTTTTTCATCTATATATGTAGATAAACGAATATAAACGTGTCAGTTTGTACTCTTTGTACTGGGGCTCTCCAGGAGAACAATCAGGCAATTGACGCAGTGATCGGAAAATTGACGTGTTTTTTACATATATTTTTGTACTAGATAGACTTTGTACTAGATAGACACACGACGCGCGAAATATATATAAACGAGCAAATAACGTATAATCCCTAAGTAATAGTATGCATGCAAGTGTGCAGGTGGGCGGCCCTCACTAGTTACCCCCAAGGCCCAAAATGGAATACTGGAACAAAAAGCGAGAAAAGCTTTGATTATCTGGCTTGAGTGCCTGAGTCATCTGATACTTGGACATTTTTCTGTTCGAAAGTCTGAAGCTTCCTGTTATTCTGTTTATGAATTACAACCCCCCACTCTGAAGGATTGTTCTATACAGCCATGGTGATCTCGGCCACAGCTGTAGTATGGGTGTGGTGAGTGAAGAGTTTTGATTCCAGACTTCTGATCATCAGTAAGTCACGGTATCAATAGATAAATGTGTTTACAGCCTCCCAAAACTTTTGTTTGACTCGAGGAAATTTGATTGGGTAGTGGGCTTATCGATGTAAGTATATTGGGTAAACGCCGTCTGCCTCGTGTGCTCACAGCTTGCTACTTATCTCTCCCAGACACCTTCATCAGCAGTTAGCGATTCCCAATCCCAAACTTACTATTATGGACTCAGACTCTGTTGATCCCGAGCAAGCTCACTTGGATTATTTCATTCACCATGTATTCATGCCACCCAAGCTGCCCCAAAGTAGCGATTACACAATTGAAAAGGATCATGCTCTCTGTGCAGCCCTTTCTCGCACTGCTGTATGCTATTACCAGAAAGCAGTTGACAAGAATCATACCGGTGAGTGTTGAGCTCTGAAAACTGTCAATACTATGTGATCTGATAAGGCTCCTCAAGATACAAACACACGGTGGCAAGAGCTTCTTCGGATGCTGGAGCATCTTACTACTACTCAGAGGTTCAAGAACATGTTAGCCAGTGACGTTGAAACGGCGCTAAAAAGCATGGAGTTACCTGGTTGTGAGTACTCGCCTCCATAGTTTAAGAACGCTGTCCTGACTCTGCTCATTCTAGCATTTCGCACATTCTTGATCCGAGCACAGAACGCTGCAGTTATCTGCCGAAAAACCTCATGTGAAGAAGTCGTCGTTGAATCCTTCGAAGTTACTCCTCCCCGAGAACACGTCATGGCTGGAGAAGGCAAAATCATCCGCTCTTTCCCAGGTCCAGCCATCACAGTTCCAGTCAGCCGATTCGAGATCGAGTACTTCCGCCAAGAATTCTCATCTTTCCTAACTCAGATGAACTCTGACGTACTCGATTCTGTTGCTACAACGAAGAAGGCGGGATCAGTTGTGGTTGAAGTGAAGGACTCGGCACATCCTCGGTACATCACCTCTCTTTTAACTGGGATACTTCGTGGAGTAGGTAGCATTGCAGATGTTTCTCGCATCCAGAAAAGGATGTCCGATGATGTCCTTTATGATCGGAAGGGCCTTCCTTGGCGTAGGAGTGCAATATGGCTTGTGCTCCGGGTTGCTGTGCAGACCCACCTTCAACCATTGGAGTACAAAAGCTTGATGTTGGATTTCATGCTGGATGTCCTAGAAGATGCTGTCAAGTGCGAGCTGAACAGCGAAGTGCTCTTCTGCATGAGGAGTAAAGTTGCAACACGACTTCACAAGCTTTCTCGGGATGATCCTCCGCAATCATTGATCAAACGCACTAGCGCTCTTGCTACTGAGGTGAAACATCTGCTCGCTTCCCGTTGGACCGAGGTGCAATCCAAACAGGCTCAATCATCAGCATGGGATCCTGACGTCATCAGGGCCAATGCAGAGAAAGACACCCAGTTGTCCCTCACTAACTCTAGAGAGTACATTACCAAGCTACTCGAAAAGAAAGACCTTCCGCCGTCATCTTCAGGGTTTCACCCATCTCATACTTGGCGCCAGTTGGAAAATATTCACAACTTCAATACCTGCATGCACTCGGACATATTGAAGAAGGCATTTCGTACAGATACTTCATTGGCTTTGGCAGACTTTGAAATGTCAGTTCAAAGCAACCTGAAGGCCTGGGTGGATTCAAAATTGTCGAATGCAGATGGTACCACAGATGCTTTGTTCAACATGATTAACGAGTACACGTCTGCTGCTCGAGATCATTACAGCCAGAACCAGGAAGGAAACTCAATCATGATGTTGACTCTCTTTGAGCTCTGGGTCGCACTTGACCGGATTGTCGTTCACAAGCATCCCCTTCTGGCCAAGTATTCGCCAGAAATTCCTTGTGACCTCTTTGTGCCATTGCTACTAAGCAAAGAGCATTTTATTGAGCAGTTGAAAAGACTCTTACGATATCTTCAGGACCGGCATAATCGAGCTACTTGTGGCACGGTTTTTCGAGATGGGTCCTCCGATTGCTTTGCTTTTCAATACTTTTCTGGCTCTCCGGCGCTTCAGAGGTTAAAGTCCATGATCGAGAGACACGCGGCTGAAACTCGTGAACAGAGACGGGAGGATTATCGCCGTCTCCGTAAAGAATACAATGACTTGCAGAACCAGGCTAGCAGATTATCCCACACCTATTACAAAGATCGCTGGGGTTTCAGCGAACACGCCTCAGGGAGCAGATGCGAAAAGTGCAACCTTGAGTCGAAGGCTGAAAACCTCCAAATTGATGTCCATGAATGGCCATTGCCCGACAACTGGGTGATGGCAATAGTCGCGGTTTTTGAGCTGCAGTGCCCTGATGCCTTCAATATATGGAGAGAGGCAACATATATGTTCCTGAGGGATCTATGCATGGCCCGTGATTCAAAGCCTGATTCTGCAAAGATTTCCATGACTTTGTACTCGTATTCTAGCTTGGTCTCGTACAAAGGCCAGAATGACTCACGGGAACGACGTATCACTCTAGCATCAGAGACGGCCTCTTTCATCCAATCAAAATACGGAAAAATCAAGATATCGCAGGCGACCTCCGAAGAGCGCATCATAGTCAATAACGGCCTCAATTATCGACTTTACGATCGAAGCAGTGGCCTGTGGGCAGCTAATCCTTTCCTTAACCTCAGCATTTCCTCTATGTGCGTTTTCCAGCTCCCCAAAGGTGCTTATCAGTCGCTGCAATTCTCGGTCCCCTCTCCTTGTTTTGAACCCAACAAAGTGATTTCGGAACAGTATCATTGTAACGACCACCTCAGTTTACACGAGTTTTTGGCCTTTGGGAACCTTCGTAGTGGCCACAGGTTACAGTGGCTTAACATCCTCAAAGAGTTAAACACTCGAACTCTTACTTTTCACAAAGAAGAAGTCCACTTGCTAATGATTCAGACATGCTGGCAAATCGGAACTGTGTCTTGGTATGACAACTCGCTGGAGTGGCACGAAGACCTGTCAAATTCTCGTTTTATCACGACATTTGGGAACGAGTTGTCAGAGCTCTTAAAGCAAGTCCAGTCCAACTGGATGGAAGTCACCACAGTCCGGACTATCGTCGTTTTGTGCTGTCGTCTGCTTACATGTACCGTCGCAGGATCAGCGCTATCTGTATCACTCTATCAAATTCTACACACAGCTCGCCAAGTCTTGCTATCATGGATGAAACAGGTCCTATCCCAGGATCATCCGCAAGAAGCAGATACCAAGCAGATCTTGAAGAAGCAACAGACGGTTTGCGAGATAGCATTCACATGCCGGGGCACATACGACGTCGAGCACAATCATTTGAAACACTTAATGAAGACCAGGGAAGATGTTTCGGCTTTTGTAGAATCTTCCATCCGTATCTTTGATGATTCTCCTACTTTGTGGACGGCATTTCCACCGCATCTTGCCAGACTCTATCACCGCAATCAGAGACTGGCTCATTCTGTTGAACCGTATCTTCTCTCGCTCATCAAAACGAGTGTAATTGGGACAGAAGGTGTGGATCAGGCTCTTCAAAGCATATGGCCAGCATATCGACACGGCTCTGCATGGGCCCCTTTATCCAACCACAACAGACGTTGGATCACCTCCTCAACAAGCCCTGATACTGGCTCTACGTCGCAATCTGTTCATTTGAATATTCTAGATGGCCAGATGCTCGTCGATGGGAAACCTCTGAGCCGTCTTCCGAGGGAAATCACAAGTCATGAAACTTTTACAAGAGTCTTTGGCTCGGTAAGTGTACTGATCTGTAGCAGTCGAGTAATGATTTACCATTCAGTGTTTCCCAGCAAATTTTGGACATCTTACCTTCAGATTCAGGACTAGATTTTGCTACACGTTCAAATATATCGGGGTATCAGGTTCGCCTTTCAGTGCCTTTACTCAATATTCAAGTATATTTATTTATTACACCTTTAAAACTCCTCTAGGTTCATTTTATGCTCCGGTCAGATGAACTGGTCATTTGTGCCAAAAAAAACATTCCACACCGAAGGGGTTACCAGCTCATACCACACCAAAAACTGCAAGGGGACTTTCCCTATTTAATGATCGAAGAATCTGTTCATTGGCTAAATCTTGATGATGGTGAGGTCGAGTTTAGACCTTTGCATGAACCTTGGATTTCCTCAGGGAAGAACTGGAAACTGCAATTCGATGCCCGTAGACCTTGCTTCATGTCACACCCCGAGTCTGCATTGAAACTTGTTGACATCAAGAGCTGCACCGCCCGGATGATCTCAAAACAACTTGGGCCATTCGAGAGTCACAAATATATGACAATCACATTTTCCAAAGCAGCAGAAATTCAAGTGGAACTCCCTCGGTCCCGAATGGCATTCTTCGTTGGTAGAGATGGCTGTCTGGAATCTGTCAGCCCTCCCAACATGTTCGTTGATGAATCAGTCTATCGGAACTCTGTTTGGTCTGCGAAATGCCCTAGTTCTGAAACCTTTCTCATCGTCGCAACAGAGAAGGATTCTTATTCCTCATGGTGCCATTCACTCTTGCACCGACTCTCACCACGTTTCGATCAGGGTTGACACAGGATCTTCCCGACATGTACGTTTCCAGAGCTACGTCGTAAGAGATGATATTGGTATATTGGAGGGAAATGGCAGCATGATCAGTCATCTCTATAAAGTATATCTGCATGCACTCACGAGCCACTGCTTGTCAGACCCCCTCACTGGACGGACTGGGACCGAGGAAGCATTGAAAACCCTCTCGTCTTCCCGCTCCCGCTCTTTCCAGGTCATACAACAAGAAGACTTGGATCTACTCAGCAAGGTAGCGTCTCTGACAACAGAGAGAACCTTTTATCCTGAAGGAATGGAGATTATGCAAACTGTGCATTGGAACAAGGAACAAGGAGATCTCCCCGTACTCTCGCAGCACCCGCAATTTAGATTCTCAGTCGCAGACATCCTTGAGTATTGTTCCCGGTTCTCAAAGGTGCAAGGAGCTGTACCTCGGATCACATCATCTCGGACGGGATCTGCAGACCGACTTAACCGGCGAGAGCTCTCGAGAAACTTTCATTGCTATATCCAGACAGAAACCTCCTGCAAGAGAACACAAACATCTGATCATTCCTATCTCAAGCAGTCAAGGGACATTGATGCATGTTTCGAGAAGGACATTTGTGATATCTCCACTTCCGTGTGCAGTGGCAGGTCTTCAACGGACGTTGATTTGTGGCAACGATTGACACGCTGGTCCTCTATTCCTGGCCCGACTGATGCAACTCTAGCCTACTCCACTGCTTGGCTGAAGGACACTATCCTTCGTAAAAACTGGTTAACTCTTTATGACAAGTGTAGGGATGCCACGACGGAGCCAGCAAAAAAACGTTACCGTTGTCTATTCTCTCTACCATCATTGGCGTACATCAGTCTATTCAACGAGACGCCAGAAAGTGACTGTCATGAACTCATTCCGGTTCTGGTGCAGTTTCTTCACAATCCCGAATATCATATCATATCACCTCCTCTGTATTCATGCTACAATCTAGAAGATGGAATCAAGCCCACCCAGATTCACCTCCGTCAAATCCTTGAAGAACACCAGAGACCTTTCGAGGAGTCTCACTGGTACAATTTGCAAAGGAGATACCAAGAGACGGAATACGATTTCGATAGGCACCGTAGGGATCCATATGACGAAGCGATCACCTCCACAATTACAACGATCACCAAGTGGCTGCTGAAAGAGTGGAATCGACATCCACACCCTACCAATCTTGACTTTCCTGAGGATATATCTAATATACAGCTTTTCAGAAGAAGCTTCTTGTCGAAAGCCAAAAGTCTTTTTGAGAGTTGCATCAGGAATGAGCAACTAAAGGCTCACATTAGTGCTGTCCAAGCTATTCTCAATAAACCGCAAAAACCACTTCTGGGAGTCGCCGCTCCCTACCAGATAGAATTGAGGGAGCAGAATCGAGTTGCTGTACCCCAACCTCCAGCTACTCTGGAACCGCTGCTGAAGAGGAAACCGCCACAACAGGACACTGCCGCCTCCCTTTCATTATTGTCATCTTTGGCGTCGCATTTTGACACTTCCTCGGCTGGTAGCAGCAAGGTGCATCAAGTTCTTGGCAGACAGTTGCATCAGAGCATCCAAGCTTTGGCTCAGCAGTCAGCATGGTCGTGTTTCAATAATCCTAGTCTTCTTGACAATGGCCTATCCCTCATTTCATATCAGGAACAATGTATGATAAAAGTCGAAACTCTTCACCGTGAGATTGAGGACACACTTTCACCTCAGACAAACACGGAGAAGGTACTCGCCCAAGCGGAGCTCTGGCCAAAAATCACGCCTCATTCACTGCTTATGTTACTTTCATTCAAGCAACGCCGTCGGCTTCAGCTCCCAGGGCACTGGCTGGAAGTCTTGCGCGGGTATGGGCAAGCACTTGTAGAGTTACAGCGCTCAAGACGTCTGCATTCTCTCTATGACGCCGAGGACATCGATGGAGTGCTTAAAGAGATGGCAAATGATCAACCAAAAGGATTAGACAACTTGGATGGTCTTTTGATCCAGGTATGGAAACCCATCGGTTCTGTGAGAGAATTTCAAACTGACTAAGTGCAGATCTCGGGAGACTTCCTGGCGCAAGACATCCAAGTTCAAGTTGCCGAAGAGATGATGCATCCTTCCAGTGGATCGAGCTCCGTTCTCCAGCTTAACATGGGAGAGGGTAAATCCTCGGTCATTGTCCCCATCATCGCTGCTTCCTTGGCTGACGGACAAAAGCTCGTAAGAGTGGTTGTCCTGAAATCCTTGTCTGTTCAAATGTTCCAGCTTCTCGTCGATCGGGTATGTGGACTCGCGGACCGCCGAATCTTCTACATGCCATTCTCTCGAGATCTCAAAGTCGACGAAAGTATGGCTTGCCTGGTACGGTCACTCTACGAGGAATGCATGACAGAAGGCGGTATCCTTGTGATTCAGCCAGAGCATATACTCTCATTCCGGTTGATGGGACTGGAATGCTTGTTGACGGATCCATCCAGCAAAGTGAGTCAAGAGCTTTTAAGCTCACATCATTGGTTATGCAGACGTGCCAGGGACATATTGGACGAGAGCGACGAACTGCTCCATAGTCGCTATCAGCTCATATACACCATGGGGAAGCAGCGCCTTCTAGAAAACCATCCGAATCGTTGGGTAATGATTCAGGACGTATTTTCATTACTCCTTCATCATGCAAAAGCTGTCCGAGAGAAATATCCTCAGAGCCTCCACATACGGGATGAGAATCGCGCTGCCAAGCAGTTTCCCATTATCCAGATCACTAGCTGCGACGCGGAGGAAGAGCTTCTCACCTTGATTTTGGGGAGTATTTTGGAAGAGGGACGACTTTCTTCTTATGCTTTCGAGCGCCTTCCGCAACAAGCGAAATTGGAGGCTAGGGTCTTCATCAGTCAAAAGAGCACAGTTCACGAGGAAATACAGAATCTGCTCCAGTACTGTAAAGAATCTGCAATCTGGAGCGCTCTGCTGTTGCTGCGTGGATTGTTTGCTCATGGGATACTCGCCTATGTTCTTAGGCATCGACGATGGCGAGTTGATTATGGTCTCGACATCCGGCGTACCTTACTTGCAGTCCCCTACCGTGCGAAAGATGTTCCGTCCCTTCGAGCAGAGTTTGGCCATCCAGATGTTGCCATTTCTTTGACATGTCTGTCGTATTACTACGGAGGTCTGAACCCACAGCAGTTAGACTTCTGCTTTGAGATCCTCATGAAATCCGACAATCCAGCTGCTGAATACGCGGAGTGGGCCCAGGGCGTCGAAGAAGTCCCCAGCAGTATCAACGGGATAAATTTCAAGGACTATGCTCAACGTGTCAATGTCCTAGTCCCCCACCTCTCCCGCAACCGTTCGGTCATCAATTTCTTCCTATCCCAGGTTGTTTTCCCGAAATATGCGAAGGAATTTCCAGAGAAGTTGACGACATCCGGGTGGGACCTTGCTGAGACCAGGGACAACGTCACAACTGGTTTTAGCGGCACAAAAGACAGTCAATGGCTACTCCCTGCTAGTATTTCACAATGCGATCCTCTCGGTCAGGAAGGAACAAACGCGATGGTTCTCGAATATCTTCTTCGGGCCGAAAATAAAAAATACGAATGCGTGAAGGGACCAGACAATGAGAATTTGCTGGCCGAGCAGTTTTTGCAGCGTCTAGTGGGCCAGACTAGAGAAATTAGGGTCCTCCTCGATGTCGGCGCTCAAATCCTGGATTTGGCAAACAAAGATGTAGCCAGAAAGTGGCTCCAGTTAAAGGAGGGGGACCCGGATGTGTCTGCGGCAGTGTACTTTGACGAGAATGACAGGCAGATGGTGATTGATTGGAATGGAAACATTGAGGCTTTGATTTCGTCGCAGTACAAGAGCCAACTGGGACGTTGTCTGATCTATCTTGACGATGCTCACACACGCGGAACCGACTTCAAGCTCCCGAAGGAGTATCGAGCGGCTGTTACACTAGGACCTAGGGTCACCAAAGATCGTCTAACGCAAGGTCAGTATATGCACGGTCAATGTCTTACTGAGACTTACTCACAATGGCAACTTCTGTAGGCTGCATGCGGATGCGCAAGCTGGGCCACGGTCAATCAGTCATGTTCTTCGCTCTGTTCGACATTGACCAAAAGATTCGTGGTTTTTCCGGATTGGACGCAGATGCGCCAGTATCGTCTGAACACGTCGTGACATGGGCACTAGAGGAGACCGTTGCGGACATCCAGCACTACACTCCTCACTGGCTGAAGCAAGGCATTGACTACATCGAGAGAAAGAAGGCTTGGGATGCGTTTGAGAGCTCGGGCTCTGCAAAGCACCTCACCAAATGGCTTCAACCAGAAGCACGCACCCTTGAAGACATGTATGGGATTGGGGAGAAACAAAGTGCATTCGTAGGACTGGACTTTGAAAGCGAAGTGTATGAAGATATGCGCGATCGGTGTAATTTGCTGGGCTGGAGTGTGGACCACAGCACTCAGGGAACTACCGTGGACGAGGAGCAGGAGAGGGAGGTTGCGAACGAGAATGAGGTAGAGCGGCAAATCGAGCGCCCACCGATGAAAGAACCCGCACAGCACAACATACACGATGAAGTCCGCCGTTTCCTCCAAACAGGTATCATCCCGTCTAATCCGCGTGGGTTCTCCCCTCTTTTCAAATATGTGCCAGCTCCCTTGCTTCCTAATCGCACTGCGTGGGACAAGGGCCTCCTGTCAACAGTAGACTTTGCCATAACCATTCGAAACCTGACACCTGCGGTCGATGACTACATGCGACCGGTGACGTGGGTTCTCTCTGGCGGTCGCCTCAAGTCCAACTCTGAGCCTGCTTTGGTCATTATCAGCCCATACGAAGCTAACGAATTACGTACCGAAATAACCACCAACAGCGTCAATCTCCATCTTCATTTATACGCACCCAGAGTTATCCAACAACAACATTCCCTCGAGGACCTTCGATTCCACACTGTCCCAGCGATCCTCGACTCTTGGACTCCACCAAACCGACATATCATCAGCCAACTCAACATCTTCTCCGGCCAATTATACCTGCGCGACTGGGACACATATAAGGAATTGTGTGTCTTTTTAGGAATACACTAGCCGTGACCCGTGCGATGCACGGATTTTCTGTCGGGAGTGAGTTGCTGAGATGGTTGGAGCTGTCACACATGAAATAGTCACTAAAAACAATCAAGAAAGATTGAACATTGAAGAACTTACCAAGAGTAGAAGGAGGCAAAGATTTGTAGCTGGTAGGCGGACAGATAATGAAGGTGGAAGATTTGCTAACCGAATTGGAGGGAAAAAGCGTGTGTTTATGAAGCCCTGTAACATTAGCGAAGGAAGTTTCAAGAATTTTGAGGAATTACCGCATTCCATCCGCTAGCAAAGGGAAGATTCGAGAAATTTAAGTATTTCATTGTCTGCTAACGAAGGAAGATTCGAGAAATTTTGGAATTGTCGTCCAGACTCAAAGATTGGCCTGTAAGCTCATCATGATTAGCAAACAGACCGATCAGCTGACGCAAGCAACCAATCAGAATAATCCTTTCGTTTATACCTTTCATTTATTGAGCATGAACAAATACTACATATTCTTTTAGTATGAGGATTTGCTTAACAGATCGTGCGGCCTTCCTGTATTCCGGTCTGTTTCCTAGCACTGATGCAAGCCTTACAGGAGCAGATCAGCTAGCCGCTGACCTTCGGTCGAGGCACCATTGCGTCACCACCTTCGGTTAGCAGCCAATCAGAATATACTTTTATCAAACACGAACAAACATATGTCTTTTGTAGTGTAGAATACTTTTATCAAACACGAACAAACATATGTCTTTTGTAGTGTAGATACTTTTATCAAACACGAACAAACATATGTCTTTTGTAGTGTAGATTTACCGGATAATGATAGGAACGAGGCACTTGAGGAGGTTACGTATCAGAGCGATGGGTTTGTGAAGCCAGGCGACAGGAATGGGAAGATGCAGACGATGTGTGCGTTTGAAAAGAGCCCACTGCCTGCACTGAAGGAGTTGTTTGGTTCGCGTCGAAAAGGGAATGGATACAACTTGACTCACATTGGGAGAATTGTTCGCGGAAGAGTTTTGGGAGAGCTCGACTTCAAATGAAGTGTAAGTGCTTAAAAGATCTAGATTGGTTCAAGCAATGCTGACAAGTGTTCGACGCAACATGATAGTTTTGAAAGAGAAATATTCGCCTTTTGCCGCACCACATGTACACTTGTAATAGTAGCTACCCGTGCTCTGCACAGTGATGTATATGACTTAGACTTCTTATTTACCATGAAAATGAATCTGAAAATTACTTGGATACTTAAGTACCTGCGCACTAACTTTGTCTATACTAGAGAATTACTACTATTACATGGCACAAACCATAGTGTGTCCGAGTCCACTTCTATTCAATCTCTCCTTTCTCCCTCACTCGCAAAGCTCAAACAACCTCATCAACCTTCCCAGCTTTGCTCCGCAATTCTTGTTCGGGTGAATGATTTTCCCCTGAAAGCTCGCCAGAGGAGCGGAAAGGTTCCACCCGTTCCATCTGTGTTTTTTTTGGGGGGGGAGGAAAAAAAGGAATTAACGCGAGGAAGGGTCGGTGTAAGAGGTGAAAAAAATTAGTATCAGTATAAAAGAATAAACAAGTTGGAGTGACACTGAGATTGGGACGGGAAGAAAGGAGGAAAAGAAAAGAAAAAAAAGTTTGAGGAACCACTTACAGGCTCAACGAATTATCCGGAACATTTCGGGTTTGTCCAACATAGGTGGACTTCAAGTCGCCCAGATCCCTCCTCCAGTTCCAAACTCCAACTCCATTACTCCCAACTCCGGACCCTGATCCTCCTCCTTCTCTAATACTTGAGCTCGAATTACCACCATCACCACCAAGCGCAAGCAAGTGCCCAGCGGAGCATACGAGGTCGTCGAAGAGGTCATGGTATTCGCCGTCATGGTTGAGTTCGCGTTTGTTGAGGTCCCAGTCACGACACCATTGGCATTGGCGTTTGTGGGTACGGGCACAGAGATCGTCGTCGTTAGAGAAAGGGAGGGACGTCGTCATAAGGGGTCTAGGGTGTGGAACCAAGAATAGAGGCATTGGTAGAAGTTCAATCGACCATATCCACATCCTCCTTCGTCAGGACATGTCTGTTGAAGGAAGCGTCACCGTTTCCTCGGTATCAACTGGTGTTTGATAAACGTCTCGTGAATAGACACTTGGCCTCGGCATTGTAGAGAGGGGACGGAAAAGATGTTGGGCGCTTTGAAGGTTTTGATGTCGAGCGCGGGGTTTGGAGACCTCTGAGCCAAAGTTTTGTCTTTACTTGTTTCTTATCCGTGAATTGCTCACATCCCAAGCACCCTCTCAAGTTCCACCTCACATGGTCCCAAGAATAAGAAGTCTGCCTCATCCGAATGATTCACCACTTCCATATTGAATACTGCAACCTTTCCACCGTTGGCACGTACTCGTTCGTGAAGCTTTGATGCGGGTTGCACCTGTTATCTCGAGAGGTTTAGGAACGCGACAAATCTACATACATAGTCGGGTCATAGCAAAACTCACAAGCGAGGAAGTCCCAACAACTAGGCACAGGTCAGCCGAATCCGCAATTTGCAAAATTTCTTGGATCCTCTTTGGACGTTCTCCAAACCAGACAACGTCAGGTCGAAGCAGTTGTTGACATTTCGGGCAGTGAGGAAGGTCAACGCGTTTAACGACTGGTTCCACATTACCTTCGCCCACGATGACCTCGGTCCCTCCCAACGCGAGGCAGATGGGGTTGTCCGTGTTCTTGACGCGGTAATCACAGTCATGCGCGGTGCAAACGACGTCAAAAAGGTTGCCGTGCATCTCGATGATTTGACCATCAGGTTCTTTTCCAGAGGCAGAAGAGAGTCTGTTCAAAGCTTCAAGACACAGCCCGTCGATGTTTTGAGTTACGTGTGTGACCGTTGTCGTGTTCGGAGCAACGCCTTTGCGGAGAGAGGGCATGAGAATCTGAGCGAGGACATGGTGACCTTTGTTCGGTTGCGCTGGGCGGACTCTGGCCAGATATCAACAATGAGGTTAAAAGGAGCCGGGGTCAGAAGTACTTAGTCGACAACGACTCACTCCTCTCTTCTATAATGAAAGAACTGCCAAACCCGCGACTGGTTCTCTTGCCAAGCGGAGAGGGTAGCGAGGACTTTGGGATCGTATTTGCGCCAGCGACCACCTGTGCCTCGAAATGTAGCTATTCCTGTTTACATATACGATTTAGATCACGCATAGTTAAGTACCACAAAGTGATCCGAACCTGAAGCAGCAGAAAGTCCAGCACCAGATACAATCAAGATGCTCTTGGAGGAGGAGAGGACGTCATGAAAATCTTCTACATTGGAGGAAGGCATACTAGTTTGCACTCCTTGGAAGTGCGAAAAGGAGTTTCAAGAACAAGAGGGAAATGGGCGTCTGTTCAACACAGGATGCTGATGTAAAATTCCCGCGCGAGTGTACAGCCACTGCCTCGCACCTCACAGGAAAGTATTATACGGTCCCTGAAAGCACTCGAAAAGTTTTTATTCCTTGTGCGTGCTTGAGATTAGTTTTTCCACTTGTGCGGTGTATATAGATTCTACAGAACTAAAAGAGTCATTCCCCAAGGTTTCGGCATCAGGGTTGTTGTGTGCGAAGCTCACTGTTGAAGAAAACTTTAGTAGTCCAAAGCATGAGAGACCGTCATGCATGTCAGTCCCATCAAGCCCTCATTTACAAGAATCCCTTACCATGGCCTAGTCTCTTTCTTTGGGTTATCGAAACAAACCGACACGTCGAAATGAAGGAAGGAGACATTTGCTACCAGTGCAAAGGGCGCGAGTGCAACTGTACTCCTGAAGGCCGACATGTTTCGCTCCGTCGGTTCCTATGGATGGAAAAGTGAGTAGGGATGGAATTCTGGCTTCTTCTCGATCTGTTTATTCCATGTGCATTATGTGCATAAATAGTTCCAAGTTCTAAGTCAATCTATCCGACCGTGAATCCGCTCAGTCGTAAGTATGTCAATCATAGAATGCGTGTCATTGTGGTGATCCCCGACTCTTTCTTATCTAATTTGTTTCAACAAATTAGATAATAAGAAACAGGGTATTATGGCCGGAGGTCGACCATAGGGTTCCCACGAGTCATTCTTTGTAAGCAATTCAAAATTATAAACAAAGAAAAATAAATAAAACGTAAACAGGGGCCAACGACAGCAACAACGCTTGACCAGAAACACCGTCAGACACCATCCGTCGACCCGTTCAAATGTACAATATCCTCCCACTCACTCAAACCACACAGACACCATCCATCGACCCGCTCAACTCACAAACTACTTACGTTACATCTGCCCAAGACCACAACACTATCCACAGTTTTTGCCAACGCATTCATCAATACCATCACCAAGCTAACCGAGCAGTAATGTTAGCCTTTCTAAGTTCCATCAACAAAAGTAATTGGCCATGCTTTCACAGCAAAGCGAGTACCATGACGGAAACAACAGTTAGTACCCAATTTATGTTTTTTGATTGTGTGTAATAGCACTACGTTTACCATCGTGGACAGGGATATGTAATTGACATAGAAATGTAATTTTGAATATTTTTCTGTGTTCCTCTGTACGTATTAGCTTCGTAATTTTTTCTAATGTAGTTTACATGTATCCAGTGTGGAGTACCAAGTCTGAAGCTGTCCCGGTGATGTTTAAGTTAAATAAGGTTTAAAATACATCTCAAATTTGTTGCAGAATCTGTGTGACAGGCATTAGTTCTCAGTAAAGACATCGACAGACAACATGGATTTACACTTGGAATCCAAGACAATGATTATATTAGTGCTTGTATCACATTAGAAGTGGTGGGGTGTGGATGATGGTGAGATATCGAACAAAAATCTAGAAAAAACACTACCATGAATGCAGTGTGACAGGGGCGATTACACTCCCTTGTCTTTGCTCGGACATTGCCCGACACTCTCAATTTTTGTCTAAAAACTCTGGAATAAATCAGGTAAGGGTTTTTGAACTTTAAGAATCGAGTGGTATATTTTTTTAACGGTAGGATCAAGGAGGAAAGCCTGACATCTGAAATTTAGCTAAAATTACATATCCCTGTCCACGATAGTAATATGGATGTTAACGCAGTGTGTTTTTTACCTGCTTCGGGTTTTCTGAGCTCTCTGGGAGTCGGGGACGCCCCGCTTGCGGGGGTTAGGATTGTTTCCTGCGATCTCGCGACCTCAACCAATAAAGGTCGCGATTAGTCATCAATCCCGCATGTGCATATCGATTCTTTACCCACCAACGTCCAGGGACCCATTCATCCCAGCGGCGGCTTTCACATGAGCTAATTCTGGTTATCGCAACACATGTATAACGTTGAAAAGCTTGTTCCACAACCATCATGCCTTGGGACCTCGTCAAGTTAAACAGCGGTATGTCCATTCTGCCCTCACGAATCTCGAAGGAATGCTGACCATGTGTACATGTATCGTTTGAGTTTAGGCTATGAAATGCCAACGATTGCGTTTGGGACTTGGAAAATGGGCAATGGCGAAGGGCCGATTTCCCAGGTCGACCAGGCCATTAACGTAGGCTTTAGTCATGTCGGTGCGTTGTTGTCTATCTTGCATGGTTTTTGTTTTGAGCCCAAGTGTCTATGTCAGATACTGCTCAGTCATACCAGAACGAGGCGGAAGCCGGGCAAGCCATTCACGACAGTGGATTGAAGAGAGACGAGATCTTCATTACGACCAAGTATTCTGGTTTGAACGGTTTGGATATCAAGACTTCGATCAATAACAGTCTGAAGAATGTGTGTCTTCGTCGTTCTCTTGATACCATATCATGCCGAAGTTGATGTTTCTTCCAGCTCGGAGTATCCTATGTCGACTTGTACCTCATTCATCACCCTCGTTTGGCTGTCCCTGACATTCCCACCGCTTGGAAGCAAATGGAGGAAATCAAGAAGGATGGACTGGTCAAGTCAGTACCACTTGCAGCCCAACCCTCGTGCAACTGAAGAATTTCTCCAGGAGCATTGGCGTTAGCAATTTTGGCGTGAAAGACTTGACTACCCTACTCGCTACGGCTGAGATAAAGCCCGCTGCTAACCAAGTGAGTATTCAACGTTCTGAACACCAAAACCAACTTCCGTTCCTCCCTTATATGCCTACTAACGAGAAACCTCAAAGATCCTTCTTCATCCTTACGTTTATGCAACCCAAGCTCCCATCATCGAATACGCTCAAGCTCATGACATTGTCATCGAGGGTTACAGCAGCCTCATGTATGTCGCTCACTTGTGCTCTTCTTTACTACAGAATTCTTCATCTCCTTCTCTGTGCTCTCTCGCAGTCCTATCACTCAACGACCAGGCGGCCCTGTCGATGCACCAGTTAATAAGCTTGCTAAGAAGTATGACGCCACTCCTGACCAAATCCTGATGGCATGGGTCAAACACAAAGGCGCAGTCGTTGTAACGTGAGTTTATTTCGGGGGCTCATCTCCATGTCGTTTCGTATGGCGTATATTTATACTTAAAAACTCTTTCACGTTGACAGTACTAGTTCCAAGAAGGACAGATTAGAAGGCTATCTCAATGCGGGTAATCTATGTACGTCTTGTCTCAGTCGTCCTAATGCCATTCAAGTCTGCGTCTGCTTTGGTTGCGGTCCTAATAAGTGTACTAATGAATCATAATATCGAAACAGCTCTTACGGATGAAGAGGTCGCTTCTATCGACTTGGCCGGATCCGAAGGCGAAAAACTGTTCGGTGCGAGAAAGGCATTCCTCAAAGGCACAGGGGTGCTTCTAGGGTGTGCGATTTTGGTGGGATTGTACAATTATATGTGTTATTAGAAAAAATTAAGTGGTCGAAATCTGTTTCGAGTTGTAAAAGGTAAGTGTACGAGTGCGTTTGGCTGGGCAGGGAAGTTGAGTTGGGTCGGTGGATGGGCACGTCAGTGTTTGCCGCAGCTAGGAGACTTCTGTATTCAAAGGCGGTAGTGTGCTGTATCTATTTGTAAAACCATGTAAGATAGCTCTTATCTTTTCCTGTTCG
Source organism: Dendrothele bispora CBS 962.96 (assembly GCA_004369135.1). Classification (NCBI taxonomy): domain Eukaryota; kingdom Fungi; phylum Basidiomycota; class Agaricomycetes; order Agaricales; genus Dendrothele; species Dendrothele bispora. The sequence goes on from ML179462.1 coordinate 58,005, forward strand.
TGCAAGAACCACCTGCCCTAAACGAAGAGCCCAATTAATGGTATGAACGGCCTCAAACAACAGCAATTTGCTTGACAGTCACCGTCTCACAAGTCTCAGAAACTTGAATGGCCTCTACCAGATTTGATAAATGCGGACCGCTGATTACTCCAGACTCTGTCTACTCGTAGAATAATAGAACCAGAACCTACTAGAGCCTTTAATAAGTCTCAATCCTGACGCCGACTCGGAAATCCTTTTGAGTCTTCACTTATGCATTATGTGTCACATAGTAACAGTGAACCTACAAAGGGTGTTCTCGAATGTCTTGTTGTACTTTGACCTTCGAGCCAGTATTCAGGGAATGGTGTGGTAAATATTGTTCTGTTCAACCAGGTAAACTTCGTGCATATATGTGCTAGTCTGAGTGATACTCCATGTCCCAGTTCCATTTGTAGTATGATAAACTGCCCACGAGGCTCATTTCAGTATAACCGCTCTCAATCTCTCAAAAGTCCCCAATATCTCAGCCACTTCTCTACATCCACCTCTCCTAACTGCCTAACCTCCGGATCTACCAGCGTCCCCGAGAGCTTCTTCGCCCTTTCTATCTCAATTTCGGGAAACCCAAATGCCTCCAATCCACCCTCAGCCTGACCACTTGTCGAAGTGGTACTGCTACTCTTTGCCTGATTCTCAGCTAGCCTTCTATAAAACCCAAGTATTCTCAATGCCGAAATCTTCTTCTCCGCCTCCGGGTCTTCTCTTCCCTTCTTCTCCAACTCTGCTAGCCAATCTTCAAATGATACAACGTCGAGCGTCCCTAGACGCGAAGCGATGAGACGAGCAAGCGCCGACCATCGAACGGGTCGAGGATGGATCAAGTGCACGATCGCTGTCTGTCCACTCGTCTCTGCTGTAGGGACGTCGAGAAAGTCTTTGATTGCACGTGCGGCCATATCGGCAGGGATCCAAGTCATCAACTAGAAAATGTGTACCATCAATCTTTAATTCCCTTAATCACTCAACAGACACTTACTCTATCGTCTCCAGGAACACACCCCAACACCGGCGCGCTCCTCACTAGTGCAGGTAACCATTCTTTACTGTTCCAGGATCCATTTGGACTTCCACAAGCTTGTCCGAGCCTCACAGCGACGGACCTCAACCCAGCTTGAGACGCTGCGTTTTGCATGATCTGTTCAGTGACCCATTTTCCTTGGGGGTATCCACCGCTAGAGGCGACTTGTGCGGGAAGATGTTGTTCGGGGAAAGGTCGGGTTTTGGCGTAGGTGTATCCTGTAGGTAAATTTATAAGTGTAATCCATGAAATACAAGGAATCAGAATAGGGGAATAATGATATGCACTTTGGAAGACAGCGATAGAACTGATGAACACGAGCAAAGCGTTCTTGGCTAGAGCAAGGTCAACCATATATCTCAAGCCCCTAATATCTGCTTCGAACGACGAAAGGCCGATGTTGAAATCGACACGCCACGCTGTGAAAAGAAGGAAAAACACCATTCAAATCCGAAGAGATAGAAGTAGAGAAGCAAATAGTACATACCGCTCGCAATGATATGCGTTACCCGACTCTTCACTTCTTCAAACACTCCCTCCTCCAATGCAAACCTCTCCTGGCTCAAATTCGCTTCCAACAAAACCAACTTTCTTGATCTCACAAGATCCTTATCGACACCCCTTTCCATGAACGCGTTGACCTGCTTCGTCTCAATACTGGGGCTATCAACACCGCTTCCTCCACTCCTAATCAACGCATACACCCTCTCCACCGTCACATCCTGGAGCAACCTATGAAGGATATGGACACCTACACCTCCCGTCGATCCAGTCATCAACACCACTTTCCTCTCATTACTTGTCGGAGGCAAGTTCGACTTCACAGGAATAAAGTCCCTCGAATACTTCTCCGCCATCCGACGCATAGCTTTCACATCCCTTTCGACTTGCGCCTCCGAATCGAGTAGCGAGAGAGTTCCACGTTGGGCGACTAGAACAATAAAGTGAGCGAGAGAGGCGATCGTAGGGTGTTCATAAACGAAATTGCTCGTTGATTCTCTTGTATCGACTTTCGCGGTGCTACTGTTGTCGCGGAGTCCACGAAGAATAGAGTTTTTGATCCAAGTGGCTTGAAGACTGTCACCTCCCCTCTGGAAAACATCCTCCTCGTCTCCAATATCCTCGATAGCCAAGACTTTCTTAACCACGGCCCTCACGAACTCGGTGGAAGACTCCAAATCCCATTGAGCTGGAACAGGGATGCTCGATTGAGTGCTCTCCTCCAAGCTATTGTAGATAGCCTCGATCTCGGGTGCGTATTTTTTGATGGTGGCACTGTTTCTAGGCATTTGAAGTGCATCGTGAGTATTAGGAAAAAAACCTAACCATTAGCAGTAAAAGCTTACCTAGGCGTATCTTTAGCTGTATAGGTAAAAGGTTTAGAGGGAGAAGCTACGAGGATCATTTCTTTGAATATCCTCGAGTGTTGAGGGGCAAAATCGTTCATCTTTTCCACCGTAGGCCTGTGAGAGGGGACGGGGAATGGGGGTTAAATTACATGAATAACAAGCATATAACAGATCGAACTAGTAAATCCTCACCAAATTTTATTTCTAAACTCGCCCAATTTGACTTGATCCCTTGGATCGAACTGTTCTTCCCTTATGGGCTCTATGATAATCCCAGCTTGGAACTTGCCGTGCCCGAACATGACGGAAGCAGTTACGTGTGGGTCTTGATTCATTATACTCTCTGCAGAACGTAAGCTTGATTCTTTATGGACAAAAAAGATTTCAAGAAGAACTGACCAAGTGGACCGGGATTAGTCTTCTCCCCGGAAGAGTGAATGATCTGTGAGTCCACTCTACCCAGAATCTTCCAGTACCCTTTTTTCTGAGGGTGTTCGATGACCAAGTCTGAGGTCGCATATGCGTTGACGCCGTTAATGGTGGTGTTGAAAACACGGGGAGTAAAGTATTCATTGGACTGTTGGGGTATTTGAAGTAAAAATGGAGAAAGAGTGGTGAGTGTAGAATACAAATGAATATTGCACGAGGATACTGACCACCATGACAAGCTCATAAGCACCATCATCGGAGGGAATGAATTGCAAACTTAGATGCTCAGTGAATCGTAGGTAATCCCAAGCCTCAGGCTCTTGGTCCACCTCTTTAGGGACGTATTGAGACATGATACCACATTCGGTTCTGTCGCCGAAAAAAGCGAGAAGAAGGTAACCCACACGTTAGAGGTTTTTTGGACAAGAACGGGTTGCTTTGATTTAATAGGTACTCACGATCCATAAACGTTAAGGAGTTGAACACCCTTGGCAGTCAAACGATCTCCTACTCCCTTGTCTAACGGTCCTCCTCCAAACATCACCCTTTTCGCGTGACTAACCAATCTATGTCGGAGGGCGTTTGAGACCATGCCTAGAATAAAGGAGGTGTTTTTCAGCATGCACCATCAAAGATTAAGACCTCGTCATCAAAAAATAAAAGAATGGGGTAAAAACGATACTCACCTCTACCAACGAAGGTACACACAAAACGTAATCCACATCCGTCTTGACCGTACCATTGAAAACGTTCTCTGGTGTAGGTTGAACAGGAGGAAGTTGAGGAGGGAAAGTGGCACAGACGAATCCACTAGTGACGACCCAAGCTAGACGAAACATTCCCAATGCGTGAAACATGGGCATGGAGTGCATGGAGATGGTTTGGCCTGTGAGATCGCGTTCACCGAAGTAAGAACAGACGGATAGTTCTAGATATCCCCGAGTGGTGTAAGCGATGGGTTTGGGGAAGGCAGTTGATCCTGCAGTGGAAAATGTCGTTGAGATGAGTCTTATAATTAACAAAGGATAGGAGAGAAGGAGAGAGAAATGAGGACACGTACCGAAGAATGCAAGTAAAACTGGATATCCTGAGGTTGTTGTCTCTTCAAAGGAATCTCTTCTCTGATTTTTTCTATGATTTCTTTTCCTTTATCCAGCCCATTCTCTAGATAAAGATCCTCGAACAAAGGCATCATTGATGTCGCAGGAATCTGATCATCACGATAGCCATACTCCGTCTTCAAAAACTCAACCGATCTCTCCATTAACTCTTGTATACTCTGATCGAACCCGACAAGCATATGCTTCACCCTGATTTTTTGAATGAGATGAGCGACGGCTTGGGGAGAGTTTCTGGGAGAGATCGGAAAGAGGACAAAGTTGGCACGCATGACGGAGAACATGGTGGTGGAATAGGGAATAGAATCGGAAGAGGACAGAATCCCGACGACTTGGCCGTCAATGTCGTTGTCGTTGTTGACGGATTCTAGCCCTCGTTGGACACGGTTACGAATGAGTTTGGCACCAGTGTACACGGCTTCGACGGTCTCCTTCCAGGTAATGGCTCGGATGGCGTTACCTTCAGCTGGAACGTCGGATTGAGCATAGATGAAGAATGGGTGCGAGGAACTGTGATCGTAGTGCCAATCCAACATTTGAAGGACGGAGGCAGAGCCACCTAGAGGAGGTGCAGCAAAGGTCGTATTGGACGGGGAATTCGCGTGAGTGCGAGGGATTGGAGGAAGGGAGAGAGTGGTGACGGTCATATTGGTCGCTGTAGCAGTAAGAGAAGACATGTCTTCGAGTGTAAGTCGAATGCAACGGTTGAGGAAACCTTATGAGTTCCTCTGGTTTTTCGATGTCTGGTTTAAATACCCAGAGTGGAACATCTGTGAAAAGACTTCGAACGGCCACCAGTGTACAACACTAAACCGTAGTTCGACTTTATTCAATTGTTATCGGTGCTCAAACGGACCTTGGTAGTAAAATCAATGTTATGTGATTCTGTGCCAGCTTGAACCCGAACAGGTTCGTGTACCAGGGTCTGTGAACGAAGCTTTCATTAGTAGAAAGCTTCACTGTGTGATGAATCCAAGGTATACTTGTTTCGGAGTTGGTGAACGAAGAGATCGCCGAGCGCGAGACAAATTGTGACCAATTAACTTGAATGTATACAGTAGATGAAGTGCCCATGAACCCATATACTCCACCCTGTTCTATACTCGGTCTTCCTTTGAGTGAACCGGCTTCAGGCCGAGTCTGCGATGTATCGACGACCCACTCGAAGGCCAAAACCTGGTTAACCAACCGAATTTTGAGAACGGTGATACTCGTCAGATTTCTACGTGTCGACGTGTCGACGTCGTTTCCAATCATCCAAAATTTCACTGAGATCCCAAGCTTCAGCATATATCCACGAGAAAACCCCCAGAGAAAGTTGCGCCTCTAAAGAAATAAAAGGAAGAGAGAAGAAAAAAACATTACAGATGTTCTAATGACAACTGACCTAGTAGGGTGAACTATAACTCGCGGCCGAGTTACTGAAGTACTGACGTGTTATGCGCGTCAGTGTACTATCTTCTGATAACAAAGAACTCGAAAAGACAGCCGAACACATAGATTGCGACAGCTTTGAGACAGAACCATTGGAACGGACACTTCGAGATATAAGAGACAAGGGGACGGGCCGTCGCTGGCGCTCCGACCTATTCAGTTGCAGATCACAGGCTGTAGCCAAACATGCGACACCAAAACCTCGTCATAATTTAAAGATAAGAGTAATCACGGACTTTCTCACGCACGGCAAACCCTCAATTATACCCCATACTCTGATCCAAAAGCGTTTAGCTGTAGAAGTGTCAAAAGAATTCAAATTAGTCCGTCAACATCTGCCCCAGTGGAACTCATTTCGTTCTGGCCAAGCGGCCTGTAGTGTGCTAGCCTTACCGCAATTAAACTTCTTATGTCCGACTCGGAAGTCTTCTTGACCAAGCCTTAGCTGACAGTCAGTCAACTATTACAACGTTGCTATATATAAATAACTTCAAACTTGAACCGCGGGAAGGGAGGTGGGGTGCCGCGCTGCAACTCGGGCATGTCTTTTTACCACCAATGGTTCAGCTTTCTAGCTACATGATAAGAAGGCGCTCAAAAACTTCGATAGAATCTACATTTGAAAAGACCATAACGTCTCTGTACAGCGTTCTCGCGTTCTGTTACTGTCCGTGACTTCTTGAAACATGAGTTGATCTCAAACCATAGCATGTGCCCGTATAATCTTTGGTCAGACTCAAACGCATAAGAGCTCATTATATAAATATAATTACTATATACACAAAAGATAGTAATAGATGTCAAGTACCCTGACTGAAAAAGTAATGTAAAGTAGAACTACAGTCTCGAGACAATTTCAAAAACTCGATAAAAAATGACAAAACAAAAACTTCATGCTCTCAAGCTCAAGAGTCGAGAGAGAAGAGGAACGACTCATTGCTTATCCGGCTTTAGCGAACAGTCCACAAATACCATCGTACTCTACACTAGCGACGACGATCTTGAACACGATACCAAAGCAGCTAAAGATTGCGAGTCCCTATCTCGCTGTGCCGTACTATGCTATCCCCTTTAGGATCCGGTCCGGCACAGACCTCATTACCGGTTCTGGGCCTCGTTACGCTTACGCGAAGCGATGGCCCGCTTTGATCATGTAGAGAGTAACGATCAGACAGAGAAGGTTGGTACTTAGAATGATATAACCTTTGCTCGACCCTATATCAGCTTGGCATCAGGCTGACGGGCGGGGTCCCGCTCCATTGGGCATCACGGAGATGCACGGTTCGTGGGAAGTAAAAACAGACCTCATGTCCTTAGGGCAACGGTAAACTCTACGAAACTTCGGATGAGATCACTATCATTCCTGGACATGTCTGAGTGAGTTCTAGATCTGTTCTGATAGATAGATAGATACTAGATAGATGCCAAGTCGCCCCTTCAGGACCTGGCGAGGTGGCATAAACTGGCATTATGCAGTCACAGTATTCTCAAGATACACTGTACTTTGGACGAGCCCGCACGCGTAGCCGCTTGTAAAGATCGAACTGTCGGACTTCTCACTGGGCATGCGCATACTTGAGAACAAGGTCAACTTGATTGAACAATGTCCCTTGCGACGGTAATGTTCATCATGATCACTTATGGAAAAATCAAAATAATTTCGCAGATAGATAAGAACAGTCCTCCGACTCAGTTGACTTGTTTTTCTCTCCTTCACTTACTACTTGCTGGGCTCCAAGACATCTCCTGTCTTTCAGGGTTCAACATTCAAGTTGAGGACTCTTTTATCTAAGACACTAGAGAGAGGAAACCTACATGCCTTCCCTCAGCTTTATTTAGTGAGTCAATAAATATTTGTACCTCACCTTATCCGTTATTTAATTTGCCAAACTTCTACAGCGTGTCCGTGTTATTATCGACAAGTTCGCTTGCGAGTGCATTGACCATAACTCCAATTGCCACTGTGACACAACTTCATCCTTTCACTGTGACATGGCTTCGTGAACCAAAGGCTGATCCGAAGAGTTGGTTTCTAGAGAAAGTGAATCAATTTGATGGAGGAACGTCTTCTGTGCCAGTCCCAAATCCAGATAATCCAGGAGGAGAGGCAGTTGTGACCTTTATCCGTACCGGGTAATAAGTCTCACTTTTGTCACTTCTGTTACAGTCAAAACTCATATGAAGTCCTAGACTATTTGACTTAGTAGCAATTCACGAGTCCGGGCTTAGGTATGTTGTTCAGATTGAAGGTACATCGCCGGAAGCTGATGAAGCAGTACTGTATTATACAGCTTTGCGACATTCCGTAGTATAATGGTAGTGCCATCGACCTACCAAGAGCCTTCACCCACACCAACTGTCACACCGATATTTACTACCGATGCGTCAGTAGTAGCCTCATCATCACCCCATCATGGAAGCATCAGCTCTGTGCTGCCCTCCAGTTCCTCGAGCACAACTTCAAGCAAGAATGAGAATAAAAGTAACGTTCCCACGATTGTAGGCGGAAGCGTAGGGGCAGTTGGTTTCTTTGTTCTCATCTCGGTCTTCCTTTTATGCCGACAAAGAGGAAGACGAGGTGTCAATACCTCCAATAAAGGGCCGTGGAAAATGATAACCCCCTTCCGACATTCAGGTCCCAGCATGGGTCAGACTTCGGGCACTTCTGCAGGTCTTGCTAATCAGCTCAGTGGTGGAGAAAGGAATGACTCCGAAGTGGCTACCAATGGCCACGATCATGGCGAATGGGATTCATCCTCAGTTTCTGTAGGAACGGCCAGGAATGTACAAATTCCCGTTCAACGTCAATTCAGAAATGCTAGCTGGACTTTCAATAAGACAAAGGTTTCCTCAGGAAAGAAGCAAAGCAGCGATGAGCAGAGAGAAGTTTTTGATTGGACGGATCACGATAACGATGAAAGAATTCGGGATCTATCGACTCCGACTGGACGCACATTTCCCGCAATGCAAGAGAACGGTGGTGGAACACCAAACACTTTACGACACTTAGACAGTGGGATAAGGATTATGCAGTTCTACAGACCAGAATTGGCCCGTGGGCAGAGAATGTCGCAGAGAGATAACGGAGGAAGTCGAGGACACGATTCGGAAGTGGTTGAGGATACTATTGAACTACCTCCGGAGTATTCCTTTGTATGAGATTCGTATTTCGTCTCTTTTGAAAATATTTATATCATTGCTTTTGATGCTTCAACCACTCCCGATGCCAAGGCCTTAAGGTCTCATAATCAAGTAAAATCCAGGCATATAAAATAAGCCAAACAAACCTCAGCACTCGTTCAGAAATTGAGAGACTTCGTGGTGTGCGCCGACATGTCCCTTCCGAGTCCGTAGGTATCGAACTCGAGCTTGTACTTGTGCTTGGTTGGAAGTATCACGGATTCACGGTCGGATAGATTGACTTAGAGCTACTAGTATGCACATAATACACATTGACATGGAAGTACGAGTAAAGAGGCCGAGAGCCTCAGAGATGAAGACGGAATTCCAGTCAGCCCATACCACGTGAACGAGGTCGCGATTAGTCATTAATATTTTGATCCCGGCATGTGCCCATCTTTTGCTTATGGCGTCCAACATTCATCCCGGCAGCCTTTCACATGAGCTAATTCTGGTTATCGCAACACCTATAAGTATGTAACGTTGACAAGCTTGTTCCACAACCATCATGCCTTGGGACCTCGTCAAATTAAACAGCGGTATGCCAATGTATCCTCACGAATCTCAGGAATTGGGCCATGCTGACCATGTATGGTTTCTCGTTAGGCTATCAAATGCCAACAATTGCGGTTGGGACTTGGAAAATGGGCAATGGTGATGGGCCGATTTCCCAGGTCGATCAGGCCATTAGCTTAGGCTTTAATCATGTTGGTGCGTCGTTGTTCATCTCGCATGGTTTCCGTTTTGAGCTCAACTGTCTCTGTCAGATACTGCTCAGGCATACCGGAACGAAGCGGAAGCCGGGCAAGCCATTCGCGACAGTGGACTGAAGAGAGACGAGATCTTCATTACGACCAAGTTTTCTGGTTCAAATGGTTTGGATATGAGGACTTCGATTAATAACAGTCTGAAGAATGTGTGTATTCATCATTCTCTTGATACCATATCATTTTGAAGTTAACGTCTCTTCCAGCTCGGAGTGTCCTATGTCGACTTGTACCTCATTCATGGCCCTCGTTTGGCTGTCCCTGACATTTCTACCGCTTGGAAGCAAATGGAGGACTTCAAGAAAGAGGGACTGGCCAGGTCAGTAGTACCACTTGCAACCCAACCCTCGTGCAATCGCCATCGAGACTGAACAATTACTCTAGGAGCATTGGCATCAGCAATTTTGATGTGAAGGACATGGCTGTCCTGCTTGCTACGGCTGAGATTAAGCCCGCTGCTAATCAGGTGAGTATCCAACGTTCTTAACACCAAAGACAGCTTCCATTCCTCCTTCTCCATATGCCTACTAACGAGAAACTTCAAGATCCTTCTTCATCCTTACGTTTATACAACCCAAGCTCCTATCATTGAATACGCTCAAGCCCATGACATTGTCATCGAAGGTTACAGCTGCCTCATGTACGTCGCCCGCTCGTTCTCTTCTCTTCTATGGGACCCTTCATTCCATTCTCTTTTTTCTCTGGCAGTCCTATTACTCAACGACCAGGCGGTCCTGTTGATGTACCGGTTAATAAGCTTGCTAAGAAGTATGATGTCACTCCTGACCAAATCCTAATGGCATGGGTCAAACACAAAGGCGTGGTCGTTGTAACGTGAGTTTATTCCTTTCATCTTTCGGGGCTCATCTAATGGCGTATACTTATACAAATTCTTTCACTTCACAGTACCAGTTCCAAGAAGGATAGATTAGAAGGCTATCTCAATGCGGGTAATCTATGTACGTCTTGTTTCAGTCACCCTGATGCCATTCAAGTCTACGTCTGCTTCAGTGCACAATTACTAATGAATCATATATCGAAACAGCTCTTACAGATGAAGAAATCATGGCCATCGACTCGGCCGGATCAGAAGGATAAAGACTATTTGGTGCGAGAAAGGCACTTCTCAAAGGCACAGGGGCTCCCTTAGCGTGTGCGATTTTGGTCGGATTGTACAATTATATGTGTCATTGAAAATTAAGTGGTCGAAATCTGTTCAGTCTGTAAGAAAGGTAAGTGTACAAAAGGATTACGAGTACTAGTACGTTTGGCTGGGCGGGGAAGTTGAGTCAGAACTGGTGGGTTGGACGGGCGGTGTATCCAAAAGAGGAGGAGGACAGCTCCAAGAGCTGAACGCCGGGTTCCGGGATGCATCCCGATAGCAGTACATCCCGGGATCATAATCATATGAACGAGTTCACGGCTCATAGATTCATACAACAATGAAAAGCCCCATTGGATACAGGGACGTAAATATCTATTAACTACTACTATAGAACACAATAACTATCGCCGGTAGGCTGGAGGGACATAGAGAGGTGAGAAGTCGTACAAATTGAGGACTTAAATCCTACGGCAACCTCGTCATCGTTGCTACATAGTATTGTCTGTATAGATTAAACCGCCTCTGTGAAAAGAAAAAACTGTATATATCATTTGGGCGTTGACTAGAGCGAATAACAGGGAAAGAAACAACTACTTATTAATCGTCGTTTTGTGGAGTTTATGTGGAAACCCCTTGATATGTCTGCACTAGTCTCGCTGAGGATGCAAACCTCGCTCTAAATATTCGGGGGAAGTTTTCGAATGTCCTGTTGTACTTTGACCTTCGAGCCAGTATGATTCAGTGAATGGTGTGATAGACGTTTTTGTTCATTTCAACCAGATAAACGTGCATAAGTTTGTGCTAGCATATGAGTGATACTCCGTGTCCGAGTTCCATTTGCAGTATGATAAACCACCCACTAAGCTCATCTAGCAACCGTTCTCAATCTTTTAAAAGTTCCCAATACTTCAACCACCTCTCTACATCTTCCTCTCCCAATTGCCTAACCTCCGGATCCGCCAACGTCTCCGAGAGCTTCTTTGCCCTTTCTATCTCGATCTCGGGAAACCCAAACGCCTCCAATCCACCCTCAGCCTGTCCACTTGTCGAGGTGGCACTACTGCTCTTGGCCTGAGTCTCAGCTAACCCTTTATAAAATCCAAGTATCCTCAACGCCGAAATCTTCTTCTCCGCCTCTGGGTCTTCTCTTCCCTTCTCCTCCAGCTTCGCTAGCCAATCCTCGAACGGTACAACGTCGACCGTCCCTAGACGCGAAGCGATGAGATGAGCAAGCGCCGACCATCGAACGGGTCGAGGATGGATCAAGTGCACGATCGCTGTCTGTCCGCTCGTCTCGGCTATGGGGACGTCGAGAAAGTCTTTGATTGCACGTGCGGCCATATCGGCAGGGATCCAAGTCATTAACTAGAAAAAATGTGTACCATCAGTCTTTCCATTCCCTTATTCATTTAACAGACACTTACTCTATCGTCCCCAGGAACACACCCCAACACCGGCGCACTCCTTACTAGCGCAGGCAACCACTCTTTACTGTTCCAGGATCCGTTTGGACTTCCACAAGCTTGTCCGAGCCTCACAACGATGGACCTCAACCCAGCTTGGGACGCTGCATTTTGCATGATTTGTTCAGAGACCCATTTGCCCTGGGGGTATCCACCACTAGAAGCGACTTGTGCGGGAAGATGCTGTTCGGGGAAAGGTCGAGTTTTGGCGTAGGAGTATCCTGGGGGACAAATTATGATAATAATCTATGAGATATAAGTAATCAGAATAGAATAATGATACGTACTTTGGAAGACACCAATAGAACTGATGAACACGAGCAAAGCGTTCTTGGCTAGAGCAAGGTCAACCATATACCTCAAGCCCTTGATATCTGCTTCGAACGACGAGAGACCGATGTTGAAATCGACACGCCACGCTGTGAAAAACACATTGAAATCCGAAGGGATAGAAACAGAAAGAGAAAAAATAGCTCATACCATTCGCAATGACATGCGTTACCTGACTCTTCACTTCTTCAAACACTCCCTCCTCCAATCCAAACCTCTCCTGGCTCAGATTTGCTTCCAACAAAACCAACTTCTTTGATCTCACGAGATCCTTATCGACACCCCTCTCCATGAACGCGTTGACCTGCTTCGTCTCGATACTAGGACTATCAACGCCGCTTTCTGCACTCCTGACCAATGCATATACCTTCTCCACCGTCTTATCCTGGAGCAACCTATGGAGGATATGCACTCCTACACCTCCCGTCGATCCAGTCATCAACACCACCTTTCTCTCATTACTCGTCGGCGCCAAGTCCGACTTCACAGGAACAAAGTTCTTCGAATACTTCTCCACCATCCGACGCATAGCTTTCACGTCCCTTTCAACTTGCGCTTCCGAATCGCCACGCGACGAAAGAGTCCCACGCTGCGCGACAAGAACGATAAAGCGAGCGAGAGACGCGATCGTAGGATGTTCATAAACGAAATTGCTCGTTGATTCTCTCGTGTCGACTTTCGCGGTGCTACTGTTGTCACGGAGTCCACGAAGAATAGAGTTTTTGATCCAAGTTGCTTGAAGACTGTCACCTCCCCTCTGGAAAACATCCTCTTCGTCTCCAATGTCCTCGATAGCCAAGACTTTCTTAACCACGGCCCTGACGAACTCGGTGGAAGACTCCAGATCCCATTGGGCTGGAACAGGGATGCTGGATTGCGTGCTCTCTTCCAAGCTATTGTAGATGGCCTCGATCTCGGACGCGTATCTTTTGATGATAGCGTTGTTCCTAGGGATTTGAAGCGCATCGTAAGTATTGGGAAAAATAGAAACAAATCTAACCACGAGCTTACCTAGGCGTATTCTTAGCTGTATAGGTAAAAGGTTTAGAGGGAGAAGCTACGAGGATCATTTCTTTGAATATCCTCGAGTGTTGAGGGGCAAAATCGTTCATTCTTTCCACCGTATGCCTATGAGTGGAAGGAAAGGGGGATCAAATTACATGAATAAAATAGATTGAACTAATAAATGCTCACCAAATTTTATTTCTAAACTCGCCTAATTTAACTTCATCCTTCGGATCAAACTGTTCTTCCTTTATGGGCTCTATGATAATCCCAGCTTGGAACTTGCCATGTCCAAACATGACGGAAGCAGTTACGTGTGGATCCTGATTCATTATACTCTCTGCAGGACATAAGATTGATTCTTTACGAGTACAAGAAGGATTTTTAAAAAAACTGACCAAGTGGACCGGGATTAGTCTTCTCCCCCGAAGAATGAATGATCTGTGAATCGACTCTACCCAGAATTTTCCAATACCCTTTCTTCTGAGGGTGTTCGATGACCAAGTCGGAGGTCGAATATGCGTTGACGCCGTTAATGGTGGTGTTGAAAACACGGGGAGTAAAGTATTCATTGGACTGTTGGGGTATCACAAGTAAAAATGGAGAAGAGTGGTGAGTATAGATATCAAAATGAATATTGCACGAGATTACTGACCACCATGACAAGCTCATAAGCACCATCATCTGAAGGAACGAATTGCAAACTTAGATGCTCAGTGAATCGTAGGTAATCCCAAGCATCTCGGTCCACTTCTTTAGGGACGTATTGAGACATGATACCACATTCGGTTCTGTCACCACAAAGCGAGGAAAAGGTAACCCAGACGTTAGAGGTGGTTAACAACAACGGCTGGATTTGATGTGATAGGTACTCACGATCCATAAACGTCAAAGAGTTGAACACCCTTGGCAGTCAAACGATCTCCTACTTCCTTGTCTAACGGTCCTCCTCCGAATAACACCCCTTTTCGTGTGACTAGCCAATCTATGTCGGAGGGTGTTTGGGACCATGCCTAGAATAAAGGAAGGATTTTTCAGCATGCATCATCAAAGATTAAGACCTCGTTAGCAAAAAAAAAGCAGAACGATTTACTCAAAACGATACCCACCTCTACCAACGAAGGTACACACAAAACGTAATCCACATCCGCCTTGACCGCACTGTTGAAAACGTTCTCTGGGATAGGTTGAACAGGAGGAAGTTGAGGAGGGAAAGTGGCACAGACGAATCCACTAGTGACGACCCAAGCCAGATGAAACATTCCCATGGCGTGAAACGTGGGAACGGAGTGCATGGACACGGTTTGGCCTGTGAGATCGCGTTCACCGAAGTAAGGACAAACGGATAGCTCTAGATATCCACGAGTGGTGTAAGCGATGGGTTTGGGGAAGGCAGTTGACCCTGTAGTGGAGGATATCGTTGAGATGAGTCTTATAATTAACAGAGGATAGAAGAGAAGGAGAGAGAAATGAGGACACGTACCCGAAGAATGCAAGTAAAACTGGATATCCTGAGGTTGTTGTCTCTTCAAAGGAATCTCTTCCCTGATTTTTTCTATTCCTCTATCCAGCCCATTCTCTAGATAAAGATCCTCGAACAAAGGCATCATCGACGTCGCAGGAATCTGATCATCACGATATCCATACTCCGTCTTCAAAAACTCAACCGATCTCTCCATCAACTCTTGCATACTCTGATCGAACCCGACAAGCATATGCTTCACCCCGACTTTTTGTATGAGATAAGCAACAGCCTGGGGAGAGTTTCTGGGAGAGATCGGAAAGAGGACAAAGTTGGCACGCACGACAGAGAACATAGTGGTGGAATAGGGAATAGAATCGGAATAGGATAAAATCCCGACGACTTGGCCGTCAATGTCGTTGTCGCTGTTGACGGATCCTAGCCCTCGTTGAACACGATTACGAATGAGTTTGGCGCCAGTGTACACGGCTTCGACGGTCTCCTTCCAGGTAACGGTTCGGATGGCGTTACCTCTGGAAGAAACCGGAACGTCGGATTGAGTATAGATGAAGAACGGGTGCGAGGAACTGTGATCGTAGTGCCAATCCAACATTTGAAGGACGGAGGCAGAGCCATCTAGAGGAGGTGCAGCAAAAGTCGTATTGGACGGGGAACTCGCGTGAGTGCGAGGGATTGGAGGAAGGGCGAGAGTGGTGACGGTCATATTGGTCGCTGTAGCAGTAAAAGAAGACATGTCTTCGAGTGTAAGTCGAATACAACAGTTGAGGGAACTTTATGAGTTCCTCTGGTTTTTCGATGCCTGGTTTAAATACCCAGAGTGGAACCGGACCTGGTAGTAAAATGTGATTATTTGTTGGCTTGAACCAAAACAGGTTCGTGCATCATATCTGTGAACAAAGCTTCCATTAGTAGAAAGCTTCGAAGAGATCACCGAGCGCGAGACATATTGTGACCAATCAGTGTATACAGTGGATGGAAGTACCCAAGATGAAGTGCCCACCCCGTTCTATACTCAAGATCTTCCTTTGAGTAAATCGGCTTCAACCCGAGTCGGCAATGCATCGATGACCCACCCGTAGGCCAAAGCCTAGTCAATTGAACCAGCCGAATTTCGAAAATTTCAACGTGTCGACGTGCCGACATCGTCGTTTCCAATCATCCAAAATTTCACTGAAATCTCAAGCTTCAGCATGTATTCGCGAGAAAATCCTCAGAGAAATTTGCACCTCTAAAAAAAAGGAAAGAAAGAGAGAAGAAAAAACATTAAAGGAATATGTTCTAATGACAACTGACCTTGAATAGTACCAACACCACACCTTCTGATAGCAAAAAACTCGGAAATACACAGAGTGCGACAACTTCGAAGCAGAAGCATTGGAACGGACACTTCGAATACGATGGGAGAAACTGAATTTTACCACGGCGTAAGCATCAAGTTATCACGAACTTCCTCACACACGGCAAACCCTCGATTACACCCCATACTCTGATCCAAAAGCGTTTAGCTGTAGAAGTGTCAAAAGGATTCAAATCAGTTCATTAATATCAGCTCCAGTGGAACTCGTTTTGGCCACGGCCTACAGTGCTAGCCTTACCGCATTTACAATTATTTAAACTTCTTATTTCCGAAGCCCGTTCCTAGGCCTCTTGACAAGCCTTAGTCGACAGTCAGTCAGCCATTATAATGTTGCTATATGTATATAACCGCTTTCAAATTTGGACCGCAGAAAGGGAGGTGGGGTGCCGCACTGCAACTCGTGCATGTCTTTTTACCACCAGCGATTCAGCTTTCTAGCTATACGGCAAGAAGGCGCCAAAAACTTCGATAGAATCCACATTTGAGGAGACCATAACGTCTCGGTACGGCGTTCTCGCGCTTCTCTTACTGTCCGTGACTTCTTGGAACATGAGTTGATCTCAAGCCATAGCATGTGGCCGTATAATCTCCAGTCAGGCTCAAACATATAAGAGTTCATTAAATATAATTACTATGTACACAAGAGATAGTGATAGATGGCAAGTGAATCAAGTACCCTGATTGAAAAAAGTAAAATCGCAGTCTTGAGACAATTTCAAAAACTAACTAGATAAGAAATGATGAATTTCGAGGGATTTCACGGTGTACTCTAGTTACGAGGCCGACTGAAAGGAGGACTCGTCCTTACTTATTCCCGTCGCTTAGCGCATTGTGTGGAAACCCATTTGCCAGCATATTGCACTTGAGGACCAATGGCATGGGACTGGTGAACACATGTCGAGAGTTTGCGGTATGACCTTGAAGTGAGTTATAAGATATAAGAGCCAGAGCCTGCCAGAGGTTTGAGAATAAAGCCCATTGCCTACTCATGTAAGTAGGACCAAATCTGATCCAGTGTGTTTAGGTGCCATTGATCTAACTACAATTATTACTAGTGACACTATTCTCCAGAAACCTGAGATCTCTCAAAAGGCCCTCCAAACCAAGACTGGCCCTCCAGAAGCAAATGTAAACTCTGACTGAATTGGGTTGTGGATAAAGCTGTGTCCAATGATATCCATCAAGGTCCTGTATAGTACTCACCTGTACCTCCTCATCAAAAATCTGGTACTCTAGTCATGCAAACCTGAGCTCTTTGGATCAAGATACTTATCAATGACCATCCTCAATGGACTCATTCTCACAGCCTGTCTCCAATTTGCCAATCCTCCTTAGCTTCTGGAACAGTGCAAGGTGCTGGACAACTCTGGTGGCCACTGTCTGTACCTATTATTCTTTTCAGTGCTGCTTAACACTCTATTCTACTGCATACTTCTGTTTGCCAGACTGCCCATGTAACTGCAAGGCATATATACACTTTGACTCAAGGAAAGTGAGTGCAAGTATTGATGTGTTCATGTTGTTTATGAAAAGGAGTGGGCCATCGCTCCGCGTGGCTATTACGAGGCCGTAAGGTGTTGCCGAGCGCGCCAAAATATCTCTCAACAATACAAAACCCTAAAATGGCGCTTCTGTGGACTGGAAATATGGCCGATTATCAGTTGCCGGATGCTGTCTTATAGAATAATCTGCAACGAAATTTTGACCGTTGCTATTTCGTCCCATACGGTTCAGTTTCTCAAGGCTGCACCTAATAATCTTCAGAGGAGCGCAATCCTTGTCACACATCTCTAGTCAGTAGTACTACTGTGCACACAATGCAAGCCCTAAGCATCATCGTTTTCAACATCCCTTAAGACACCTATGTAATTGCCCTCACCTGATAGAGGACTGCAGTCGCGTTGTAGACTCCAAACTCGTCAAATAATAGGATATGCTGCTCCCCAATGAACAACTATGGTGGCCTCCATCAAGGCTCTAAACATCTTGAATCCCAGCTTTCACATCGCTTTACTATGCCCCATTCTCATCATTTATAGCTCCATTTTCAGTTTTCTCAGCGAGGGCCTTCAAATATCTCGTCTCCAGTCTCTAGGTCTAATCATCCTGTCCAACACCATTCACCCTACTATCCATACCCTCCTACGACATATTCTCCACCCCGATACCACCCATATCCCACATATTCATTCCCTGCACTCCCTCATACCCCTCACACCCCAAAACACGCAATTAATGCGCCCATCACCTTTGCAATCAATCCCAGAGGACCTGCAGGGACAACGCATCACCAGCACCACAAACCTTTGAGTTTGTATATGGTGTAACGAAGAGAGGGCGTGGCCGTGGACGTGGACGAGGAACTGCCGGAGAAAAGGCCAGAGGAAGAGGGAGGGGTCAAGGTTGATGAAAGCCCGGGCTAGCCTTGAGGGAAATGACGGTTGGAACCGAGTCTATAGCACAAGTAAGAATGGATTTAATAAATAATAGCCAGGATAGCGTACTCTCGAGCGATTCTGAGGGAGGGAATAAGTAAAGGAGCGAGGGAGCACAGGAGAACAACGTTTGAGTCAGAAACGGAGCCGCGATTTCACTAAGTCCCGCGTCACAAAAATGTGACCTTACCAAAATGTTGATTTGGGTACCAGTCCTTTGGTTGCCCAGCATTTTCGTTCTCCGATTAACCAAAAAGAGAAAATGCGGGCGGAGCGGCAACCAAACGGCACTGGCAACGCGAGTCTACGATAATGCAATTAATTTCTGGTAATTACATACTGATTATTAAGGAAAATTTTCCGGCTGAGACCGTTTTTCTGTTGCAGGTAGGTAGAGGGCCCACGGATGCTGACTCGAATGTTAGTATGCATTAGTTGGCTAATCGAGATGATCTTTTGCTGTTTCTTGGTCTGCCAGAGTCCAGGAAAAACGGGCGAAGATACCGGTCAAATTCAACTGATAATAGTCTATACCCTTTTCAGCGCCTTCGAATCTTTCCCTGACCCAAGGATTATGCCGCCACAGCTAATAACTGACCTCATCCGGATAATTTGACGTTGACCTGAACAGCCTCTTTATTTTCATGAGACTTCTTCCGACCCACAGTTGTTCTAATATATATTGTACAAGTTTGTCAGAAACTTATTCAACTCCCTGCTTTGTTCAGCTCAAACAACCAGTGCCTTCTGATTTCACTTTCGCCTTCTTTTGGGGTCACAAAGCTCCGTTCTACAGAATAATACCATGGGCTTCTTCAAACTCTTGTCGTCGCCTCAATACGAACGTCTACCGACCAACGCTCTTCATCCTAAGTCTAGGTTTACTTTAAACAAAAGCCTACTTATGTATGGTATGTATGGCGTCCTAGGAATATCGACGTATACAGCAATCGTTTTATGGTGCTCGCATTTCTTCACCAAAAAACCTTATTCCTATTTGGACAACTTTGAGCATATGTACGTGTTCATTCCTCATTTGAAAGCTTTTCTTCGCTCAAACTCGTTGGTGTACCGCACTGTTCACAGCAATAATATTCCTCTAGTCCGCGACGAGAGACACTGGTCGTCATCATCGAGTGCTGTTTTCTCTTCCCTGTATTCCGACTCTTTCGCTTTGGCTGTAGCGGTGCTCGGCCATTCCATACGTCGTGCCAATGTCTCTGCCTCCATGATTCTCCCTTACATCGAAACCCAAGTTTCGTCCAAAGCTCTCTGCATCGCACAATCAGTTGGATGGAAAACACATCCCGTTGGATTAATCGCCCCTCCCCGTGATGGCGAAGACATGGCAACACCCCGTTTCAGGGACCAATACACCAAGTTGAATATTTGGAAATTGGGTGAAGAGCTTGGTTTTAACAGTGCGGTCTACATGGATGCAGATACCCTCGTCCTTCGCAACTTTGACGAGCTTTTCCATTTTCCTTGGGAGTTCGGTGCAGGTCTAGACGTTTTTCCGACTAAGGACGCGAGAGGATTCTCGATCAACTTCAACGCCGGAGTACTCGTTTTCCGACCTTCGCAATCGACTTTTGAGGACATGAAATCAAAGTTGGAGACATCAAATTTCCCTCTTGCACATGCCGAACAATCGTTTTTGAATGCGTATTTCGGGGGCAAGAGTGTGAGGCTACCGTTTGCGTATAATGCGAACATGGTGATAAAGCAGAGGAGTAGGGAGTTGTGGGCAGAGTTGACGAAGGAAACGAGGATACTTCATTATACCTTGGTCAAACCCTTTTGGCATAACAAGATGCCTGAAGAGATGATTCTTACGCCGGAGGAACTTCAGGCGCTTGCAGAAACTACAGAAACGAGGGATGGGGGGCTATATCGTGAAGAAATCAGGCTGTGGAGCAATGCTTTCGATCGAATGATGGAAGACCAAGGGGATGCCATTAATGCATGCTATTGATCTAGGTTGTATGGTTATGGTTAAGGCGTCAAAGGGTGGGTTAGTCCCTCTATCGTAATTTACCGCCATCGGATGCTGAGCGGGCACTGGGTCAAGATGTTGACTGTTGATGGTGGCTGCCGCTTGATATTCATCACTGCTGATATCCCCCAAGCGTACGCTTAGTTCAGGATGTTTACTAAACGGTCCCAAGGGCTATTAGATCAGGACTCGTACAGAGACGACTCGTATTATATTTATTAAATCTGCAGCCATGGCTTCTCCCGTTCAGTGCACAGTATTTATCAAGACTTCCGTCGGTCCGGGTCTTGCTTTGCTACTGATTAGATGTGTAGAGCTTCTGTATCACCAGTACAACGTTAATTGACGACTCAGATGTTCATATGGTCTTTGCTCTCTAAAGACAAAATCAAGATCTTTTTAAAACATGACCACCTACTATATGTAGGCATAAGGAACCTCACTCAACTCGGGTGAGGTATTCTTTCTTTTACTGTTGTGGCTGCTCACTTGATTATCAATACAATGTTGATAGTTTGCAACTTATGGTTATGAAGTTAAGTGGGCCACCGCAAGCGTGGCAAGTACGAGGCCCATCAACTGTTACGGGGAGGAAAAAGCAAACTCGGGTGAAAGAAGCCGGAGCTTCCGACGCCTGATTGGTAATAAAGGTCTTGACAAACAAGACCACATCGGTGACCGACCGGGGAAAAAAGCCGTGTGTAAAGACGATTCCTCCTTTCAGTCGGCCTCGTAATCGTGATGGTCTGGTAGTCAGGAGCTTATTCAGTGTTGCCTGGCTGAGCATCCCAAATCTGGATTCTGAGTTGATGTCAAAGCCTTGAGCTCAAAGTACTCAAGTTGCCTTGCTATTCTAGCCCATTATCCTAATTTATATGTAACACAGCCAGTGCGTTTATGGGACGGAGGAGCAGCTGGGGGGAAGAGGAGGAAGCCTTTTACTGTGTCCCACTTTCATAGGGCTTGCCACCGTACCCGTGCACGGTTACGACCGTGAAAAACACGGTCCTATACGGACACGGTCTGACCGTGTCCGTGCCGTCTATTTCCTTGCCAAGGGTCAACACGACACGGTTACGAGTCGTATACCGTCCCGTACACGGTATAGATAGCCGTGTTAATTTACAACCCTGTGTCATTGTCAATTTAACATAGAATGTAGGTCAAATGTATCCAAATCATTTAGTATTACGCCGGTAAGGTGTAAAGCTGTTTGAAAAAATTTTCGCTGATGATTGAGGTTTACTAGACACAAATTGGTGTCAACTTTGATCTTGCCACAGTGACCCCATGGCAAAAATGACCCGAAGAATTGTCGGGGTTGAGAGAGCATAGAAATTAGTTTCCCAATCAGATACCTTCCTTACTGGTAAGATAATTGATAATCCATATTAATGTCACGGTAACCTAAGTGTCGTGCGTGCACGGTCAATACGGCACGGTCAGACACGGTCTTTACCGTGCCGTCACCGTCACTGTACAAGAGGTCTCAAGACTTGACACGGTACAGTATACGGCATCACCAAAACATCCAGACAAAGACACCCCATAGATGTTACCAAAAACTTGGCAGAATAGCCCATCCTTTGTGGCCATGAAATATTGAGGTATATAGTAGATGCAGGGGTTGGTCATTCAATGAAACTTGATATCTTTTGTTGATCTTTTGGATGTCACGATGACAGAGACAAACCACAGATTTCAAGTGGTATCACGGGTGACAGTCAGTACCATAAATAACAGAGACAAACCACTCTTGCTGGTTCATATCATGGAATCTGAAGGTTATCACAAATGACAACCCATGACAAGCTGTGTTGAGATTGATCAGGCAAAATGAGACAACTCATTTATGCTGAAATAGACCTTAGTTGATGGACATGACTAGGTACAAAGGCACACCAAACTCTAATTCAATGTCAAGAAATTTGTTACAGTTGCATCAAAGAGCATGATCATAATACTGTATAATCTTGTACAAAAAAGACATATGCGGAAATTACAGATAGGAGGATACAGACAGACTCCATCGTTTCTTGACGACTATGTAGAAGCATGCGAGAGGTGAGTATGGAATGCATGGTTGCCTGTACATGTAGACTGGAGGAATAGATAAATTAGTTAGAATGGTATAGCAACTAGGCCACTATGATGCAATGCTCAGAGTGATGCATACTCTGGAAACAAGGCTGTATATCCCCCAGAAATCATTGTTCGAATAATTATATTTGCAGCTGAGCTTACTGTATGCCAATAAAAATAGTTGGTTAGAGGGAAGAAAAAATAGCCCTCAGATCACTTACTCAGAGCAACAATATTATATGTCAATCCTAAATGTAGTAATGGTAAACAAGAATATGTCCCAAACAAAGTTGTTTGTTGAACTTACCATCCAGAAAGAACTTGAATACAAAAGAAGTGTGACTTCCAGATTGACCTAATAACATAGATCGTGATGAATCCATAATTCAATAGAAATGCAAATGTTGGAATACCATGTTTTCTTGCCTTGAATATGATCAAAGCAAGTATCACTGCAAATTCATTCAAATCACATTGGCACTTCAGCATGATATATTTCAGTCAGAGTCAAACACACCTGTTTCATAGACTGCCAAATATCAAGGGGTAGGCAGGTTTTGTGATTTGAATGAATTTGCAGTGATACTTTGTGAAAATGGATTGCCCCGGGAGATTATCTCTGACCGCGATAAGTTATGGACGTCTCGTTTTTGGACGGCCTTCTGGAATTTGACGGGTGTTAAGCTAAAAATGTCTACTGCATTCCATCCGGAAACGGATGGGTGCTCGGAACGCTCAAATAAGACCATTAACCAGGCACTCCGTTACCATGTCTCGCGCCAACAAAAAGGTTGGGTCGCGGCTATCCCGATTGTCCGATTCCATATCATGAACTCTTGGAACGCCAGTACGGGCATGTCCATGTTTCAATTAAAGACTGGTCGATCTCCGCGCTTGCTGCCTCCTCTGACATCCTCCGACATTAACGCTCTGCCTGACAAAGCAGCTCGGGACATTGTATCAGATATCCTGTCGGGCGAGCAAGATGCTAAGGATTCGCTTCTGGCGTCAAAAGTCATTCAAGCTTTTCAGTCGAACAAGTCCCGAGGTTCCCCCGATAAATTCAATGTTGGCGACCTCGTAATGTTAACAACGGTCCACAGGCGTCGACAGTACGCGCAGGCTGGTCAGAATCGTGTTCCCAAGTTCTTCCCCAGGTTTGACGGTCCCTATGAGGTTATCCGTGCCTTTCCGGAAACAGATTCCTATCCGAGAGTTCCTCCAAATTGTGCACACTCTTAAGATTTAAAACTTTTGGATGGGGATCAAAAATAATGAAAAGAAAAGAGCTCAAGAGGTAACACTCACAAAACATTGTTTTGCTCAGAACATTACATGTCCGCTAAAGATAAAAATCGACCCATCGCTCACTATAGGTTCAAATGTACCAGTGTCCAATCAGTGTCAATATATTTTGACCAGGCTGACAGATGTGAAAGACTGACAGAAAACTTTGACTACAGCTCCAGCAAAAGCTACTAGATACCATGTGAGGAAATAAAGAAAGGGGCTTTTCAGATGATATGTTGAATGCCTCTGCAACTAACTTAACAGAGTCAAAAACAGTAGTATACGCACCCATATTTGAACTGAGATTGACCGTAGACCAAGTGAGATAAGGTAATCGTAAACCTAATACAAGATGAGCCATGTCATTGGACATTCGCAGAGAACAGAGAGATTAGAGACCGATAATGCCAAACTTGCGACTATAAGCAGTAGGATAATATCAAACAACCGAGAAATTGAGTGAAAATATCTCAAACTAATTATAACTATCGAACATCTATTAGATGTTTGAACCACATTTTGCGATTTTCTAATGCAAATAATGTCTTGACGCACCAATTCGTCCTGATTACCTACAAGGTAAGAGACAGCGTGCGAGTCAGTGGTGGAGGACATGATTCGAGTTCAAGACGGGACTTCAATAATTCAGCATGGCAAGCCTTTAAACCGCGCAGTGTTCCAGCATTTTCGGGGAACCCTGTCCCAGTAGATTTCTTCCGTGATGCATTAAAAATAAGGAACAATCCCTCTAGACATATTTCCTGCCTACGGCATAAGACGCTTTGAGGAACAAATAGCTATCTTAAGGCTTTGACTTTTGCAGGCATCCGGACCATCCAGAAAGAGGTGTAGTTGAAATAAAAGAGTTCGGATCCTTGGGCAAAATGGTAAAAAACGGCTTTTTGGCAAGGCCTTTCCGTTCCTGGAATTTTATTATTTGCATCACAAAACACACACTTGACGAAAGACCTTGTCCCAGTCGATTTCTTCCGTGATGCATCATAAATACAGAGTTTTGCCAGGCCACCGAATGTAATTTCAGCGCGGAATCGCCCCAGAAAGGTAACACTGGTGGCCTGGGAGTGAATTAGCCGAAAAATCACAAATGATACCCGGAATGCAAAACCCTGTAAGGAACAACTCCTCCAGACATATTTCCTGCCTACGACATAAGACGCTTTGAGGAATAACTACTTTCGACTTTTGCAGGCATCCAGACCATCCAGAAAGAGATGCAGGGAAGTTGAAGGGATAAAAGAGGCCAGTTCGGGTACTTGGCCGAAATAGCAAATCAGCTTTTTGGCAGGGCCTTTCCATTTTATTATTTGCATCACAAAACACACGCTTGGGACAAGGTTTTCTGAAAATGTTGTAATAATAATAATCAATCGATATAGAAAGCGAGATTACATGCCTTTTATCAAATGCTGTGGGCCACTTTAGAGAACGGCATTCTTCTCTCCTTCACTGCTACCAATGGCCACGGTCATGCCGAATTGGATTCATCTTCAGTTTCTGTAGGAACGGCCAGGAATGTACGAATTCCGGCTCGACGCCAATTCAGAACTGCTGGCTTGATTTTCAATAAGACAAAGGTTTCCTCAGGAAAGAGGCAAAGTAGCGATGAGTGGCAGACAGAAGTTTTTGATTGGACGGGTCGCGATAACGATGAAAGAAT
>ML179463.1:0-39616 GCA_004369135.1 Dendrothele bispora CBS 962.96
ATCTCGGCTATTCCCGTATGTACTCTATAGCCTCGTCTTATGTACTACGTACCCTTGTCTTCGTACCACCACCTTATACATTGTGGTTTTCCTCCCGCGTCTAGTCCGAACCCCGATTCCTACAGGTTATGGGCCTTATTTGGGTCGCAAACTGGGCTATTTTTCGCGGTTTTTGAGCTGGTTTTTGACCTCTCACACTCTTTTCTGTCCTTTGTGACATCTCTCTTTTACCCGCCCTTCCAGGCTTTTTTTCTCGACATTTCAGCATCTCGCCTTTGTGCACGTCCGCTTATTTCGTTGTCTCGCCATTAGGCATACCCGCTCTTTCTTTATTTTCGACATTCCGACGTCTCGCCTTTATACGCCTTTTCTCATCTTTTCAAGGTTTCGACATCTCGCCTTTCCACATCTCGCCTTTACGCAAATCGCCTTTACGCAAATCGCCTTTACGCAAATCCATTTCTCAGTTTTTATAACCTCTCGGGCTGTGTCCCTGCATCAATTTTTCGACTCTGCGGTTCCCCGGATCCCGTATATCTGTCGTCTTGTCATCTTGACTATTCCGGCTCTATCCTTCTTGCCTTGGGGCATCTTCTTGTTCTTAACTGTCGGTGTTTGCGCTCTGGTCCTGCGGGACGTATCTTCATTCATCCGGACATCACTCTTTGTCCTGCGGGACTTGAATCCATCATATCATTTTTTCCTCGACTCTGCGGTTCCGGATCCCGTAAATTTGTTGAGTTTCCGCTATACATTCCGGTTCATTCATATTCTTGTCTCGTGAGGCGGTGATCAAGCTCTGGTCCTGCGGGTCGCATTCTACCAGGTCATCCGTGCTCTTTCCGTATTTTGTGCCTTACTGGTTCATTCTGTGTCTCAATTTCCCGTTTTCACTCACATTTTTTTTATCTCACCTGTCTCGTTATTTTTTTTTTTCTCTTTCTTTTTTGTGTTATCCACATTCTGATTTTCTCACTTGTCTCTCTCTCATCGGCTTTCTCTTTCTCTTGATCTCATTCTCTCTTGTTTCAAGTTCTTTCCTCTCTCTCTGCATAAACCTTTCTTGTTCAATTCACCATCTTCTCTTCTGCATTACTCATTTCTTTTCACCTTGATATTTTGACGACTCTGCAGTTGTATATACTGTACTTTTGTTCGTTTCTTGATCCTTTCTGGTTTTTTCTGTTTTTCTTCTCTCCCATTCATAATGAGTCGGCCACGTACTCATGTTCGTGGTCCACGTAATCCTCCATCCATTACTCGACCCACTTTACCCACTTCATCTCATGACTGTACATCGCTTCAAGGTCCCCCTACACTTCCCTCAGCCATTCCTCAGCTTGGACAGCGCCTACTTATTGACAGCTCGGTCCCTTTCAACATCATTCGTGACCGTAGTGCTTTCCAATCCTATCTGTCGGACCGTAAAGTTATTCGTTGTCTTAACGGTACAATCTTTGAAGCCGTTGGTTATGGGTCGGTCCTGCTACAAGTAACAGCAATGAAGGAAGAGCACTCGCTTCGTCCTTCCATGTGCTATCACGTGCCCTCCGCCCGTCATCACATCCTTTCTGTTACCTCTCTCCTAAATGGTGACATGCAAGTTATTCTTGCCCATCGTTCCCCTCGCATTATCCTACCTCTGAAAGCACGTCAGGCTCAGCCCTCTCTTCCGAAGTATTATCCTCTCAGTAGAGAGAAGACCCATTTCTTTTTGAAGTGTAGATTTGCACTTACGTCGACTGTTCCTTTACCTCCCCATGATGATTGCAATCCCCAGTCCTTTACCCTCACTGCTTCTAGTCATTAAAATCATGTTCTATCTTCTTTCCCTTTTGTTACTTTATTGTACCCAACATGGGGGTGTATGATGATTTCATTTCTCTTCTCTACCATGTTACTCAGATTTTGTTTCATCCATCTTTGCACTTCATTGACATACATCGCATGGGGGTGTTTACTCCATCTCTACTTACATTTTTGTACATATGCCTTCATCCCTGCGTTGGTGATGGGGGTGTGTTGGGATTTCCCCACTCCGGCATTCCGGCTTATCTCGGCTATTCCCGTATGTACTCTATAGCCTCGTCTTATGTACTACGTACCCTTGTCTTCGTACCACCACCTTATACATTGTGGTTTTCCTCCTGCGTCTAGTCCGAACCCCGATTCCTACAGGTATGAAAGTTGCACATCCACATGCATCCCCGAATGCTTCTCGAATTCCTATGTCCCCTTTCTTGCTCATTTTCAAACAATGAACAAAGAAGGATGGTTGAGATGCATACGAAAATAGTTCGATGGCATCTTGATATTCTTGACAGTTAACACACTTGAATATCTACTGTACTTATGGCAATCTTGTGACAGTGTGGTCAAAACCATGGATTGAGCCAGCCAAGCCCTTGCGAGTCACCAATAGTTTCATGTATCAATTTGGTGGCTTGGAAATCATAGCTTGGCTCAAGAACCGTGTTTGAGCCGGGGCCTCATAGTACAAGCTAAGTATTCAAATAGTCATAGTTAGGAAGAGGGCCATCGCTTGGCACGGCATGTACGAGGCCGAAATAAAAGATGATGATTAGCTCCGACAGTGATAAAGATCAATAGGTCCAAACCCCGATCACCTATTCAGCTTGGGTTGAGTCCTTCGGGAGGCCTCGTAATTAGAACCGGACCGTCGTAATTGCCGATAAAACCTGAGGTCTGACCGGCTGTTGTCTTGTGCCATTAAGAAAATGGGCCATCGCTTTCGCGTGGCAATGGCATGTATACGAGGCCCTCATCACATGACAGATAAGATAATTGATATGCCAAATAAGTTTCGAAAATAAGTGCCTGCCAACGATGCAGGTTTAAGGACGATCCCTTGAGGGCCCGGGCCCGGAGAAGGTGAGGCTGGTGAGACGACTGAGAGATTTGGCGGTATCATTGAAGCGGTCACGTTTGATGAGCCAGCGAGGTGACTACGTAGGAAGAATGAAAGGAGTATCTGGAGATTAGAGAAAAAGGGGGAAAGATGTATGCTTTTTTTCTGACCTCAGGAGAATAGCCGTTACAAAAGGAAGAATGGAGGCAGAAATGAACTGAATGCTGATTGGGATACGATAAGCAGCGCGAGATTGCATGTCTTTTCTCGCATTGTTCACGATCAGCAAGCAATAAACCAGCAGTACCCGCCCGCATGTAAAGTGATACGACAGCGCCGCGGATCTGTTTTGGAGCACTGAAGGAAACGGAGGAAAAGGGGATTGAGAGGGTCGGATTACGACAAAGGAAATAATTCATGAACAGAGGATCACTTACCACTCAGATTGATACAGGACTAAACATCCACCGAGACCCGGATTGAGGCCAGCAAAGACACGACCGACGAGCTACATAGAGCGAGTTAGAAAATCCGTTGATGGTGTCATGTCAAGCGGAATCGAGGGGAAACCTACAAACAATGGAATGGTGATGGAGGCGCCACACCAACATCGAAGATGAGACAGTTGATGACAATTCCCCATCTCCTACCAATGTAATCTAAAGAAAAAATCTGCACTTGAAATGGAGCAGGAAAAAAAGTAAAAGGAGAAACAGAAATAAAGCGGATGGGTCGATTAGTATTTCCTGAAAGAAAAAAAATGGAGTGATCGTATGGATCGAGAATATATAACACCAAGAAGAGCACCAAGAAGAGCACCAATAAATGTTCCAGCAGACAGGCTGGAAACGACGAGATTCTGTGGGTGAGGAGATGGCATACGGAGAGCTTGGATTTCCTGCAGCGGGGTTTCCGAATGCTTGTAGCCAATAAAGCAATAAAGAATTTCTTTAACCCCGCTGATAGATGGGCTGTCGTAGCCATACAGAAAACCTACGAATGCAGAGAAAGAGGTCATCAAGATGCCGACAAGCTTGTTCTAAATATGAGAAGAAAAACGATGAGGAACCGGTTCAGCATCGGGAGTAGTACAAGTGACGAGAGTAGTGAGTTGAAGGCGTACCTTGCCGACATTCAAGTTGATGCCGCCACCAGTGAAGTGGGTTGAGTCTACTACTGTGTCCCAGACGAATGTGTCTGTATGCGCCAAACTATCTACTGGAAGCCGATAGACAACAAATACAAATAATGACCAAGCGTTCTAAGAATCTAATCTAACCAACCCGACCCGGGCTTCCAGGCATGTTTTGTGTCTGATGAGCACGTGAAGCTTCTCTTCCGCTGACTGGGTATGGTACAAGGTAGGAAAAGATCAGCTTCTTGCGGCTGTTACTTTTTGCAATACCTATACGCTGGCGACATAGATTCCCCGTTCAAAACGAGAAGGAACGAGAAGTCATGGGGAGTTCCAGAAAATGGCATCCAAAGATTCCAAACGGAGGAGGAGTAGCGTATATAGTCTAAGCTTATCATCTGTGAGTGGATACCGGGTGACTCTGCAACAGCGGCAGTCCCTAAAAGAACCTAGTTTTTGTGAGCACGAGATGGCTACGTGACATTACAGTTTGATTACCAGGCCGAGAGGTTTACCTTTACCCAAGGTTTACCGAGAACTCCAGCATTTGACCGGTCAACCTACCTACCTACCGGTATGGCACTTGAAGACATCTCACATTCCTTGTGATTTGTTATAGGCACTATTATTGAATATGTCACTGTGGTGGGTGAGTTTATGTGAAAGTCCGAAAGAGTCCTACAAAAACAATACAAAAATGAAAGTCATGTACTGATTACTTACATGTACCGGTGACCGGTGAAATACGTCGTCCTTACTAACCTTAGCAGCGAACTCTGTGGGCGTCCCCGGGCCTCGGCGTCAAATGGTGACAACACGGCTGTCTTAACAACCCTCTTTCTGGGACTTTCTCTCTTTGCATCCCATTCTGCCGTATGCCAATTGGCTTGACCAACCGGCCGTATCGTCATATTTGGAAATTTCTTCGTCCTGCCTTTGTGGATATACTTGCTGCCGGTCTATTAATGGGGTTTCTTGCTCTGTCAGCTCCGTGATGGACAGATGTATATAAACCTAACGCGCTCACCTCAAATCCTACTTTCACTCCAAACGAACATGACCACGAAGAAGATCCCCCAGCGCGCAATTGGGAGAAATGGACCGATGGTCGGATCTATTGGTTTCGGTGCTATGGGTATGCACGCTTTTCTTTCTTCTTGACGAAAATAAACCTTCTGATTGATGACGATTACAGGTGTCGGGGCCTGGTACGGGAAAACTGATGAGAACGAGGCTTTCAAAACTTTGACAAAAGCGTTGGATCGTGGAATGAACCTTTGGGACACGTCCGACATCTACGGCACATGTTACGTCCTTGCTCCCCCTCTTCTGACAAGAACTCATTCTGACTTCTGTCTTTGATATTTAGCTGAAGAAACCATTGGCAAGTGGTTCAAGCAGACAGGTCGTCGTTCTGAAGTCTTCCTCGCTACCAAGTGGGGTGCTCGTGATCCCGAGAGTCCACCTGGTCCTCCGAACGGACCCATTTCCAAGCCTTCCCACATCGTCAAATCCGTCAATCGTTCCCTTCAGAGACTTCAGACGGATTACATCGATCTTTACTACCAACATCGTGTGGATCCCAAGGTCCCTATTGAAGTCGTAATGGAGACACTCCGTCCTTTCGTCGAACAAGGCAAGATCAAATATCTTGGACTTTCCGAATGCAGCATCGACACGCTCAAGAGAGCGAAAGCGGTCAAGGGTCTTGGCGAAAGGCTGATCGCCGTCCAAATGGAATACAGTCCTTTCACACTCGATATAGAGCAGAATGGGTTTGCAGCTGCAGCTGAGGAACTAGGCGTTTCGGTCATTGCCTACTCTCCACTGGGACGAGGTTTACTCACAGGCCGGTGCGTGCTTCTTTGGCTTCACTAAGTAAGAAAAATGATCCTCATGGAGTTTAGCTTTCGTTCAAGAGCCGACTTTGACGCTGATGATCTTCGCTTGATTCTTCCTCGTTGGTCTGAAGAAAACTTCCCCAAGAACCTGGCTATCGTTGACAAACTCAAGGAGATTGCAGACCAACTCGGTGCTACGACAAGTCAAGTCACACTAGCTTGGATTTTGGCTGAGCATCCCAATTTCATTCCTATTCCAGGTTCGCGATCGGCAGAGCGAGTAAAGGAGAATGGTAGTTCAGCAGAGTTGATTTTGTCCCCTGATGCTGTCAAGGCTATTCGCGCTCTCATTGATAATGCCGAGGTCGCTGGAACTAGAAACAGAACTGTTGCTTGGATATTAGCAGGCGTGGAGGGTAACTGTATCAAGCCGGAGGAATGGAAAGGCGAGGATAACATGTAAAAAGAAATTAACTAAGGAGTTTATCAAACCAACGTCAACCAGAATCTGAACCAAAATGCATATGTTTTAATTACCACTAGAAAGTAAGCGAGCAATACTGCAACGTTGTCTCCCACACTTCCTCATTGACTTTCAGTGCCTCATAAGCTCTCGGATTGGAGTTTTGGGTTGGTGCTGGCTTATAGAAATCAATAAATCTCATTTGAAGGTATACCTTATACAACACTACGGAAGTCGACAAATATATATGAACGTTGTATAGACCTAGGGTGACAAAGTTTTCAATAAATTAAGTACATGCACACGGCAAATAAAGTTCTACTCATGATGACGGAAAGGAAGCTTGATCTCCGGCTACCTGTGAGTCTGAATTAACACATGGGCCATGGTCAGAGACGGCAATGAGAACAGAAGGCAAGAAGAGGAAAGAAGGTGGTGGTATAAGAGAAAGAAAGAGAGAGACAAACACAATCGTCCTGCTGGCTATTTAGGCGGAGTTTGAAATAAACTACATACTAGGGAAAGGGCCGACTTCGTCGTCAGAGACCTTGCTCGCACCGTTGGGTCACCGGTCACCAATTATTCTCTCTGTTGACCACGCAACCATGGGCTTTGTCCGCATTTTTTGTCCTGCCCAGATACCGGGAAAAAAAATAAACATCTTGTTGATATAGTAAAACCACAAACATTGTAAGCGGTATCTCTCCATATGCCCCGGGCGTCGAGGGTCTTTGTAGCTCTGCATCTTTGCAGCTCTCTGTTGACCACGCAACCATGGGTTTTGTCCGCATTTTTGCTCTTTTCGTGTCGGGTCACCAGCGGTCCGGTTTGTTTACATTTATTTGAAAAAAACAATGGATGACATAATTATGACACGGAAGAGACCTTGCGAGCAGGGTAACGAAAGGATCTAGTATGCAGTGAAAAAAATGTACACGAACTTTGTCGGTTGATACAACTTTTGAAGTATGCAAAATTTGAACATTACATCAGGCTCAGGGTACTATCTATACTTACAAATTAATCAGAGGGTTGGAAAATTGAACGAGCCTGAGACGGAAATAAGTTTAAATTGGTGAAAAGAGGATGACTGGATTGTTTTTTGATATCTTAGCTGAGATTGAACCAAAGTAATGATACCTAACTTAAATTGCTAAAAGTATTTCTTTAATTGGAATTTAAATAAATGTCCTGTGTTATGACATAGTTATGATTGACCGACATAGTCATAACCCAATTGCACTCACTAAAATGATTCCATTCCAACTATAATATTGAAAATAGTAACAAGAGAATTGTTTTTGGATTGAAATGAGGTAGTTAAATATTACGACATTGCAGGAGATTATAATCATTAAAATTGGATTGAAATGGAGCATCATTTTCTCTGATGAAGGGGATTTTTTTGATGCTGCAGGGCAATTCCATATCTACCATCCTGGGCATTCAAATCAGCTCCTGCATCCACCAGTAGTTTCACAATCCCTTCACTTTGGAAATATGCAGCTGCCTGGAGGGCATTTCCATATTGACCACCTTTGGCATTCACATCAGCTCCTGCATCCACCAGCAGCTTTACAATCCCTTCATTTTCTTGATATGCAGCTGCCTGCAGGGCATTTCCATATTGACCCCCTTGGGCATTCACATCAGCTCCTGCATTCACCAGCACCTTCACAATTCCTTCATTTTTGACATATGCAGCTGCCTGCAGGGCAGTTCCATATTGACCACCTGGGGCATCCACATTAGCTCCTGAATTCACCAGCAGCTTCACAATTCCTTCATTTTCGACATATACAGCTGCCTGCAGGGAATTTCCATATTGACCACCTTGGGCATTCACATCAGCTCCTGCATTGATCAGCAGCTTCAAAATCCCTTCATTTTCTTGATATGCAGCTGCCTGCAGGGCATTTCCATATTGACCACCCTGGGCATTCACATCAGCTCCTACATCCAGCAGCAGCTCCACAATCCCTTCATTTTCAAAATGTGCAGCTGCCTGCAGGGCATTTCCATAAAAACCACATTGGGCATTTACATCAGCTCCTGCATCTACTAGCAGCTTCACAATCCCTTCACCTTTGACATATATTGCTGCCTGCAGGGCATTTCCATAGAAACCACCTTGGGCATCCACATCAGCTCCTGCATCCACCAGCAGCTTCACAATCCCTTCATCTTTGACATAGGCAGCTGCCTGCAGGGCATTTCCATATCGACCACCTTGGGCATTTACATCAGCCCCTGCATCCACCAGCAGCTTCACAATCCCTTCATGCTCTCCATATGCAGCTGCTTGCAGGGCATTTCCATATCTCCCACTTTGGGTGTTTACATCAGCTCCTGCATCCACCAGCAACTTTGCAATCCCTTCATTTCCTCGATATGCAGCTGCCTGTAGGGCATTTCCATATTGACCACCCTGGGCATTCACATCAGCTCCTGCATCCATCAGCAGCTTCAAAATTTTTTCATTTTGAACATATGCAGCTGCCTGTAGGGCATTTCCATATTGACCACCTTGGGCATTCACATCAGCACCTGCATCCACCAGCAGCTTCACAATTTCTTCATTTCTGACATATGTAGCTGTCTGCAGGGCATTTCCATATTGACCACCTTGGGTATTCATATCAGCTCCTGAATCCACCAGCAGCTCCACAATCCCCTTGTTCCCCCCATATGCAGCTGCCTGCAGGGCATTTCCGTAGAAACCACCTTGGGCATTCACATCAGCTTCTGCATCTTCTAGTAGTAGTCTTACAATGACTCCCACTCCCATTCCTCTCAGACATGTGTGATATAATGCTGAATTACTGCTTTTACTGGATGTACATCTTCCTCTAAAGTGGTCTTGCTCATCCCAGCACAAAATTTCATTCAAGAAATTATTTTCAAATTTCAACAAACTCATAACAAATTTGGTCATTTTCTCATCTAGGTTTTCAACTTTCTCCACATGCATTGCCCAGTAATGTACAGCATACCATTTCAATGGAAAATTTGCATGGGCCATCTCTACTGATTCAACTTGTACAATATGCAGCAAATAAATAATGCATGATTGTGCAATTACTTCATGTGCCAATTTTTCCTCCACATAGATTTTACTTGAACTATGCAGTTCTCTTTTAACACTCAGGAATTCCTTGACTGATGGATGTGCCAGTTGGACCTTCTTCCCAAAGTAATCATCTCTTGTGATCACAACTATAGTTGAACTAATGATTTTGTACAGATTATTCTCTGATAGATCATCCCTATAGTTATTTACTGCTTGCTTTTCAGGATCAATTGCTAAAACTTCCATGGCATTTTTCACTGTGAGTGGTTGGTAAGAAAACAATATCCATTGAAGAAGGCATTTAGCTTCATCCCTATGGTCTTTATGGATGTTTTCCAATGCATGAGCATATATCTCCTCTAAAGTTTTTGGAAGAGTTTTGAGAGCCTTCTGAATTGCCTTTTTAGTCCCAAGCTCCTGAAGGGATGTAAGCTGGCAATCCACCCAGCGTATCCTGTATTCTGTCAGTTTATGTTGTATTGTATAAGAACAAATAAACTTACTGTCCATCAGCCTTCTTTAGTAGTTCAGCTCGGATTTCTTCTTCCAAACCCTTGAATGATTCATTTGAGGTAAGTGCTTTGTTGATATGTACTGAGATATCCTCATTTCTACCAAGAGAATCCAAAGATATGTTCCAACCAGTACTAACAGCCTGTCTTAAGTCTAAGCCGGAGTGACGACTGGTGACAAAGATATAGATATTTTGTAGCATAAGTAGATCCTGGACTAAGCTTTTGACTGGGTTGTCATTTTTACATTCATCCATTGCATCAAGAAAAATATAGGTGGCCTGAGTCTTGGGACATTTCTTGAGAGTCTCCTGAATAGTGATCTTCATATCATGAGCAGGAACTTTGGTGTGTCCTTCCTGATTGTCTTTATAGAGACTCTCTAAATAAGTGTGGTCATATGCTGAATGAGTACAAATTTGAGTAAGAAGAGATGCAACCAGTCCTTCATATCCTGTCTTAGATTGGCTAGAGTCCAGAGAATCAAAATAGAAATAGAAAACTGGTTTTGCAGAGTCTTTAAGAGTTTTAATAGCTGTTGTGCTGTATATATGTCAGTTCAATATATAATGTTCACTCCAGAGAAAACTTTACCAGAGGAATGTTTTTCCAGAGCCAGCTTGTTGATTAATCATATCAGTATAAATATATCAATAAATATCTGAATTACACCCACCTTTGCCTTGCAACCAGAATAAACCACCTTGGCTTTTCCATCCTTGAAAATTTTGACCATTCACAAGCCAGTGGCCAGTTCCTTCTGTCATCTTATTACAGGCTGCCACAAAGTTTGTTGAAGGATCTGGTGCACCAATCCATTTTCGGATATCTTGAATTCTTGTATCTAAATATAATTCAAATGAGTATCTATGCTGCTTTAATGCAGAAATATAACCATACCAGACATATGATAGTGTATTTGATCACGTCCTACATTATTGACCGTGGAATTGACAATATTCCCTTGATTGTTTTTAAAGAATCTATTTATTTAATTATTCAGTCCTTCTGACAATAGTTGATGATTTTCAAATTTGCTCACCCAATCCTTGATTGAGCTTGCACAGAGGTAGGTTGATAACCCCTATAATTTCTAAGTGTGAGTTTGTATAGAAATAGCCAATACTCATTATTTCTAGGGCTAATGACTCTTACATCAATCTTTTTTCAAAGAAGGAACGAATGGGATTGGAATCACTCATGATTCTCGTAGCTGGCAATGGGTTTTGAAAACTCGTTGAAGTGCTGATGTCGGACTATGGTGTTCGGCAAGACGACGTGAAGAAAAGTCAAATGCATGTGACCGCCAATTCATCTCAAAAATTAAGGTTTCAACACCACGGAGAATGCCGTTTCATTCATTCTGTCGGAAAAATCATTTCCGGCTTATAAGCGAAACTTAATTATATGGCAATTATGCAAGCATAACAGCGCTTATAGGAGATTGTAACCGAAAATTTGAATTTCCCGCTTATAAGCAAAAGTGTATTATTCGTTCATATGACGTGAAAGATATGGTTATAATCAAAAAAGAATTGTTTATACAGACGGACTGGTACCTACTGGCTGGCCAAAACTTAAGAGTAATGTTGTGCCATAAAGGGGGGATATATAACCCACCTGTACTGTACCCAACAATGATCAGCGGGGGAGAAAAAAAATCGAGTTGCATAATCGCCCATAATGGCATCAATTCTGCGATGCTTATAACCGCTTATCATAAGCGATTGGTTTTTCCGACATCCCGTAACCCACTGACACGACTCAGACAAGTAAGGGACTTCGGTTGCAAGTGGATCGATAGTGGATCTTCTGGTTGGAAGTCCACTGTATGTTCAACACGTATTAGACCAATCTGCAACGCGAAATTTGACCCACATTTTATTCATCAAACCGTGGTCAAATTTTTGTGGGCCCCGCTCAAAAAATTTGCAAGTGGGGCTTCAATGATGTACGTCGCGCACAGAAAGCCCGGGCGTCTAATCACGAACACCGGCCTTAAGCTAAACAACTGTGAGGCTATCGTGGGAAGTTGGTGATGAGAGAGTAGAGGTTGACAGTCAAGACTCGGGAGTTTAAGTACTGTCCATTTGCAGCAAGGATTATTCAACGGTGAACTTGAAGGTATGTTGATTCATAGATAGGTAAGATACTGGGCCAGGCCCAGTGGGCCTCCCTACTGCTGCGATGCTCCATTTCATTTTTGATTAGCCCCACCATATTTTATTCGTAATTTTTTTTTAGTTTACTTTCTTGGGGCCGCCGTTTTTCGCGTTGCAGATTTGGTCTATTGTTAATTTTACTAATAGAATTAAAAATGATTAATTAAGTCTTCCAAATAATTTCTCGTACAAAGATGAAAAACCTCAAAACTAAGTACAGTAGACCACATCTGCAACGAGAAAAATAGACCTAATCTGCAACGAGAATTTTGAAGGCCCCACTGAGAAAAATGAAAATGGAGCTAAAGAAATTGAATGAGAATGGGGCTAAAGAAAAACGATGTGACAGCCGGCATGAGAAATGCTTTAGGAAGCTGTAATGTAGGCCACCATAGGTGTTTGTTGGTGAGCAGCACATCCTATATTTCACGCGTTTGGAGTCTACAATGCGACGCAAAGTCCTCTATCGGGTGGGATTGTTTCATGATGTCATAGGGTGGTGAAAACGAGGGTATTTAGGGCTTGCATTCTGTGTACAGTAATTAGTACTACTAGGGAGGTGTGACAAGTATTGTGTCACTTTGCTTCTCTCCGGCTTCAACTCTGAAGATTTTTCAGGTGAGGCCTAGAGAAATCTGAACCGTTTCTAACTAAATAAAAACGCTCAAAATTCTCGTTGCAGATTAGGTCTCATGGCTTTTGTTCTGAGCTTAGAAACATTTTGTTTTTAAATAAGAAATATCCCGTTTGTAGCTTAAGTCTAAGAACGTCTTTTTCCACTTACGCTCCAACAAAGAAAATCCGTCTGACACATCGTGACAGCATAATCAAGAAATCACTATTACTACTAATCCTGCCTCATAAGTGTAAAAGTCCTACTTACTGTTCTCAGTTCCCGCGAGCCCAAAGGCTAATTAGTGAGCCAAGTATAGGGATTGGTGCGAGTAACTAAGAACAAGATAAGTCCAGATGCCGCCTACGTGGCATCGCGTATACTATATATAGGAGCTCGATCACGTGTATGTATGAAGTAATATATGAAGTCCAGATCCGTTACACCCTCCCCCGCAAAACCCAAAAGGGTTTGATAAGACGTATGTACACTTCAGCAAGTCGGTATGAATACAATGAGAGTTGAGCCAGCAAGACTAGCCCCACGCCTATTCTTCGGTTTCCATATGGGAGGTCGTCGCATCATCCAGGCCAGTTTGATCTGAGGTCACGTCACCAACTGTGGGTTCTGCCATTTCCACATCGCCCTCGAGAGTATTCGTGTTTGGTGGTGGCTCCACAGTACTTGTATGTGGTACCAGCGCACTAGGAGGTGGAGCCAACGGAGTTTCAGTTGGCTCTCTTTCCTGGCCCATCGTAAAGCATGATGGCACCGGTGCAGGGGGTTGGTTCGTCGAGGTAGAGCTCGTCGACGGTTGTTCCTGGACTGTCGTATTAGCTGACGGTGCAGTTGAGTCATTTTGGAGTGCGAATTTCTCGGTGCGAGCTAGAAGTCGAGCTTCTCCAGCTCGTTGGTGGAATTGACGCGTGCCCCGGTTTGTCTGGCCTTGGAGGCTGATTCGGTGCAGTCGCTCTCTCATCATGGACGTTCCTCGCTCCGCGAGGTTCCACTCTTCGGGGGGGTTCCAGTTTCGATTGATACCCAAGTCCTGCATCGGTGGTCGTCCGTAGTCTCGTAGTCGATGTGACGCCGTCCACTGGAGTTGCCTCCAAAAGTCAGACGCGATGGGAAAGACTGTGGTGGCATCTGCGATGAATTGGATGCCCCAGTCATTGATCGAGTTCATGCGTGCGGCGGTAATTCCTCGTCGCGCGAGTTCTCTGACTAGGGTCTCCATCGAGAACCTTCCTCCTGCAGCCATCACCTCTGGTGCCGAGAATGGGTAGAGTGACTCCCTCTGGGCTACTTGGACGTTCCAGTGTCGGAGTAGCTGTTCATAGAGGAAGGGTTGCGACGCAAGTTCGACGAACATATACATGAATCGTTGGCGCGCCGGGCGGTTGCTTCGAGGGTGTAACAACCTGTATAGGTTATTACCTAGGAGTGTAGCCAGGTCTACCTGGAATTCGGTCGACACTGGTACTCCAGTGTGGGACCAAGGGTTGCTGTGGAGGACGAACCAGGGGGCTTGAACGCTGAGGTGGTCCGACGGTTGTGGTTGGGGAACTGCCAGTAGGTCCCCATTGAATACGAAGTCGGCCGAGTCATCTTGTTCATACGTCCTCCTGAGTGCAGCAGCATCCTGCAACCATTGGGGGCGTCTCCAATGTTGTGCCAAGTAACTAGCTCCTGGCGGGATCTGTCGGTGGTCATGGTTCATGATCGCCACCACCGCTACCGTCCTCTGGATTTGGTGCAGCGCTCCCCAGTTTCCACTGATGTTAGCTGCCGCCAGTAGGTCTTGTGCCTCGTTGACCGTTTGGACTCCTTCAAACGTGAAGGGTCCACTTGACGTGCTCGGTCTTCCGACTCCTGCCAACTGCTGTCTAGTCGGCACTCGCATGTTCAGGCGTTGTTCGTTTGGTACGACCGCTTCGTTGGCCATCGCAGTTGGAGCAGGGCGTTTTCGTCCAGCAGAGGGGTTGGGTAGCTTGGGGGGTTTAGGAAGTTTCCTCCTCTTCTTCCTCCTTTCTTCCTCCGAATCTTCTTCCTCGTCGTCACTCTCCAAGGCCTTCTCGATCGGGTGACGCTGTGGTGGTGGGTCCGTTGGCGTCGTGGCAGGTCTCGCCGGACCTTGTGGAGCCGTCTCTCGAGGTCGTTGTGGGGTTATGTTTCTTCTCGGCGGTGGGGTCGTGTTTCGTCCCCTCGGTCTTCGAGGGGACTGGTTGCGTCGGTCGTCGCGATCGACCCTACCACGTTGCCTACTCGTAGAGTCGCGGTCGCGGTCGTCGAGTCTCCTCTCATACTCCCGCATCCACCCTCGCGCATCCTCTCTTTCCTGTCTCAACCTGCTCACTTCCCTCTCTAGTTCCGCTACTTCTCTGTTTCTGTCTGCTAGATCGCGTAGCAGGTTGGCGCTGCCCGTCGCTGTGAAGTGGGCTTCTCTTTCTCTCCTCGCCACTTCAAGTGATGGTTCACCTCGTTGGGCGTTTCGCATTAGGTGTTGACGGTATGCATCACAGGTAGGACACCCTCTTGCGTGGGTGATTGCTCCTGTCCATGCGTCGAGTCCCCATCCATGCTGGGTTGTTCCTGCATCCATCGTCACGTCTTGGCTTGACGGCGCGTTTGTTGCAGGGGTAGTTGGTGGAGGGGGGTATGGGCCTCCCCCTCCAAGTCCAGTTCCCGGCGAGTTGTTCGTCGGGCTGCCTTGTTGGCGGTTTTGGTCTTGGTCGTTGGTGTTTTTGTGCATCGTGGTTGATGCGAACTTCATCGTTTCTCGCTTCAATAGGTTCATTTACGTCACGTGTTTATCACGTGAGTGGTCCGTGCACTCTGCGCGGTCCTATTGGTTCTTTCGAGGCCTGCCTCGTCCTCTCTTTTTGGGCTGCGACTCCGGTCTTGGCAAGTCTTGCCATCGTGGCACTCCTACTAGCTTGAAGTACTCATCGAGTGCTTTCAATTCTTTGACATCCGAGTACGGTTGCCAGGTCAAATCTCCGAGGGTCCATATGATGGCAAACTGGGGTTTGCCATCCTTCCATTCATGGGCCTCTATGGAATCTACGAAAAACTCTGCGTCTGGTGGGGCACCAAAGTCGTATGGTTCCGGTTTGGTCCTATCAGGGAATAGGACTGGGTCGCTGTCTTCAAATGGTCGCAGGAGCGACACATGGAACCTGGGGTGAATTCTCCTTTTTCGAAGGCCCTCAGGGAGGTCCAATTCGTATGTAGACGATTCGTTGTTCGCTACGGTTATTGGGTATGGTCCGACGAACTTCGGGCACAGCTTGGTGGTCCTGTCTTTAGGCAGATTCAAGTTTTTAGTCGACAGGTATACCTTGTCGCCTACCTCCAACTTTGGTTCAGCTCGTCTGAGCCTGTTTGCTTGGTGGGTTTGGATGACTCTGGCCTCGATAATATTATCGTGGGCGTCATACAAGTTTTGCATTGCTTGTATGGCGAACGCTCTTACCCCTGGGGGTACTTTTTCCACGTCTTTTACCTCCCTCATCATTACAGGTAGGTACCCGTAATTTAGTTCAAAGGGAGCGAATCCCGTCGTTTCGCTGATGCTGGAGTTTATTGCAAACTCCACCACCGGTACTTTGTGTAACCAGTCTCGCTGGTTCGGCTGAACCATCGTTCTCAGTATCTGGTTAATGTTTCGTATGGCCCGTTCTGACGTTCCATCAGTTTGTGGGTGGAACGCCGTCGACATAAGCAGTTTCGTGCCTAGGGTTCGGTGGAGTTCTCTCCAGAACGTAGCCGTGAACTTGCTATCACGGTCCGATACTATGGACTCAGGGAGTCCATGCAGCCTGACTATCTCTTGGAGATATATTTTCGCCAGGTCCGCTGCAGTGTTGGTCGTATTTATTGGAATTAGGTGGACCTGTGAGGTCATCCTACAAATTACTACCCAGAGGTAGTTCTTCCCATCTACTTCTGGGAACAGTCCGACGAAATCCATGCCAATGGATCCCCATGGTCTGGTTGGGATAGGTAAGTTGTGTAGCTTCCCCGCTGGTTTCTGGTATTCTGCTTTTGACCT
Organism: Dendrothele bispora CBS 962.96; assembly: GCA_004369135.1. Lineage (NCBI taxonomy): Eukaryota > Fungi > Basidiomycota > Agaricomycetes > Agaricales > Dendrothele > Dendrothele bispora. Next base: position 16,720 of record ML179463.1, read on the forward strand.
GTTGCACAACTCGCAGGTTTTGCAGAACTTGGTGGCCATGCCGTGTATCCGTGGCCACCAAAACCATCTTCGTATGTAATCTGCCGTCCTTTGCGGTCCGAAGTGCCCGACAACTTCGTGTCCTTGTTGCAGGATTCCTCCTCGTAAGGATCTTTTCCCTCTCGGCGATTCAGGAACGCAGACGACTCGTTCCCCCGCTAGATTCTTGGTCCACAAGAATCCATCGTCCAGTTCAAACCTTGGGTGGTCACTAAGGTTTTCCAGTATTTTGGAGAACGTCGGGTCATGTTCGTAAAACCTTTTGATGTCTTCTTTGAAGTCATCATCTTTTCCATATACTTCCACCTTTAGGTCCTTCCCTGAGGCCCTCGAATCCATGATCGTCGTGTTGACGAATCGGTTATTTGTTCCTACATTTCCTCCTGGTGCAGGAGGGTCCTTTGTAGGAGTTTGTGCCAGCCTTTCCGCTTCCTCGTCTCGTTGTTCACGTTTCTCTCTGAGATTCGTGGATATGCGTATCGCAGCTAGTTCTTCCATGACTAGCTGTACTTCTTCTTTTCTTCCGATTGGCAAATCTTCACCTTCTTTGTCCAATCTAACATCCGCTGACACGTATTCATGGGGCTTGTGTCTTTCCCCAGGTTTATCCGATTCATAGTATCTTGATAATGCGTCTGCAACTTTGTTGCGGACACCTTTAATGTACGTGATTTCGAACTTGAACCTAGATAGGTATTCCATCCATCGCATTTGTCTGTTAGACAAGCGCTTCTGGGTTTGGAAGAACTTTAAGGATTCGTGGTCCGTGACCACATTAATCTTATATCCTATTAGTTTGTCCTCCCACTTTAGGAGGGCTTCCAAGATGGCTAGGGTCTCTGTCTCAAAGACCCTATAGTTCCTCTGTGCGTCCGTAAATTTCTTGGACATGAATCCTGCTGGTCTACAACTTTGCCATACCGGTCCTTGACCGTACATTGCTCCTACTCCGGTAACCGAGGCATCACAAATAACCCAGATGGGCTCATCGAGCTCGGGGTTGATTGGGCGTAGTACCGGTACCTTCTCGGAGCAACACAAGTCTTTGATGCCTTATAATGAGGCATCGTGAACTGGCCTCCACATGAACGGTTGTTTATTTTTTGACAGCTCCGAGAGCGGCGTAGTATATTCGGCTACATGTGGGAGGTATGTTGCCAGATAGTTTACGACGCCCAGGAACTTCTGGACGTCATGGTAGTCCCTTGGTGTTCTCCACTCTCTGATGATGGACAACTTGTCTGCATCGGCGTGCAGGCCCTTGTCGTCTATGATGTCCTAAGCATGACATAGATTCCGCATATAACTCACATTTACTACCTCTTAGGTAGAACTTGTGTTCTCGTAGCTTATCAAACACTAATTTGAGGTGCACTTCATGCTCCTCTATGGTGTCGCTAAATACAAATATGTCGTCCAAATATACATACATGAATACCCCGATATAGTCTCGGAATATTGTGTTCATGAGGCGTTGGAAGGTCGACGGGGCATTGCAGTCCCCAAGTTGCATCGTGTTGCTTACAAATGTTCCTTGTACCGTCGCGAATGCCGTTTTCCAAACGTCTCCAGACGCTACTCGTACTTGTTCATAAGCATTTGATAGATCGATTTTCGATCTCCACTTCCGGCTTGCAGTCATCATCCTGATCAGATCCTGATCCGGCATGGGAGTACAGTCTTTGACTGTATTCGCATTCCTTTGGCGACAGTCAAGGAGGGTTCGCAACGAACCATCCTTCTTCGGGACACATAGCATAGGTATCCCTTGGGCTACCGCTGTAGGTTCCCACCATCCAGCTCTGCAGTACAGATCTATCTTATCTTTCAAATGTCCCCGCAGTGAGTCGGGACATCTTGGTAGATAATAGTTGTACTGTTTATTGGGATCGATGAGCGGGATAGTATGGTTTATTACCCTCCAAGGGGGTAATTGTTCTGGCACACCGTCCATTATATCGGTGTATTCCGCCAACCAACTCTGCTTGAGAGTTGGAATGTCCTCCTCCGTCAGTGGGCCTTTGCGCCCTGGATTCAGGGCGCTATACTCTTCCGATGCCGTTTGGAGCTGTTCGTGTACCGGGTGCTGTCCCGATATTTGTTCATTGGGTTCTATACCGAACCCCATGTATACTGAGAACTCGTTTACAAGGTCCATAGCTTCTTCGACCTTGTCTTGGTAGTCTGGAAGTCCTTTGTCCCCATCCAAGACTTCGAAAAAGAGCTTTTCAAGCTCTTGGCTCGAAATCTTGTCGTCGGGGTCAAGTAGGACTGGCAGTAGCGGGCTTATTGGGTTCAGGGTCTTTGATCCCTGTTCATCCTTTACTTCTAGGATGGATTTCCATGGGGGTTTCTTTCGTTTGGAGGGGGTTGGATTACTCCCTCCTTCCTCGCGTCAATTGTTGCTTCCCCAGTACCTATATCCTCCCCCACTATCTTCCGCTATAGCGGAGGATCTCTCTTTGTCTTTTTCTTCTTCAATTACGCGTTTTGAGGAACAACGGATTAACTCTTGTTGTTCCTCTTCCACCGGTATGGTGGGGATTGGTTTACCTTTGATATGGATAGTATCCGTATTCAGGTCTACCGCGATGCCATGCTTTCGCATGAAATGGCACCCTACTACCATGTCGTATCTGTCTATATTAGCTACATCAAAGTAGCTTCTTCCTGCGACATTTGTTTTCTCATTTCCTAATGAGAAGTCGGCTTCGCATCCGTAGTTGATCTTCGATCTACTACCCTTGGTTCCCAGTTGTAGAGTAATTGGGTTTGACAATTGAAAAATCTTTGTTTTCGCGAGCTTCGCGAACTCCGGGCTCAAAATATCTGTTGTACTCCCCGTGTCAAAGAGTGCAAAGCTTTTCATATCGTTTATCGTTACCCAACACGCTAGGCAACGGTTCTCTTCAAATGTCCGACTAGGACGTTTTTGTGTTTGTGGAATTTTGTTCCATTTCAATTGCGGTGAGTCCATCGCAAAGCAGTCTTCTTGTGTCTCCCTTATGGACGCCAAATAGTCACCATAGTCTATGGTGGCCTCTTCATGTTCTTCTTTTGCGTTATCCCTAGGAGACCACTTTGTGGGCTCCGTAGCCTCTTCATCCGCAGTGAGATACTCTTCGGACGGCGGATCGTCGTCTCTGTCAGCAGTTCCCGGATCTTCAACATTGAAGAACCCTTCCCACATTGCGCGACTCGATGAGCATCCTCCTGAATGCTCGTCTGCTTCATCCTCCGAGTACCATTCCTCACTGTATGGGTCCGGTGCCTCAGTGGTCCCGTCCCCCTCGGAGCTTTGACCTTCGTCCACAGCTGCTACTCTCTCGCCTTCTTCTTCGTCTGTTGGGGGATCTCCTTCTCCCAACTCGTCTACCTCCATTAGTCTGGCTAGCATAGTGCCAGGTTGATAGTTTCGGCATTTGGGGTCATTGGCCCAATGGCCCATTTCTCCGCATCCCCAACATTTGCCTTTCTTCTGGTCCTTTATGAAGCGGACCGTGCGGACTTTTCCTCCACGAGGTTGGTTTGGCCTCCTTGGGGGCTCGTTTCGGGGTTGTCTAGGAGGGAGTCGATCTCCTCTCTCCTTTTCCTTCTCGAACTTCTTTTCAACCTCGCGAATTTTCGCGTGGTTAACTACCTGATGGCGTTCCCGTTTGACTTTCGTCATTGTCTTCGGGATCGTTCCTCCCAACTTCACCTTAGTAGGTGCAGTATAGTACGCTTCCGATTCCCATCCAGCTTCTACAGCTAGGGCCCGCTGCATAATCTCGTCAACCGTTGCGGTGTTTGGCCCTAGCCCGTCGTTGAGGACTATCCTCCTCATGGATTGAGGAAGTTTTTCAAGGAGACTATCCTTGAATCGATATTCGTCCGGGGGTACCGGCATAGTTTCCGCGTACATCTTCATGTCCGAGAATAACTGGCGTACACCTCCAGCTGAGGTGTACTTCACCTTGTCATACAAGGTATCAATCTCCTTTAGCGCCGATCCAGTTATGAATCGGTCGAAAAGCGCTCGGAAGATCTGTAGAAAGGTCCTCCTATGAGCACTTGCCTTCATGCCCGATTTGAAGCTATCGGGCGGCCGTTCTGCGTACGTTTGATACCACTCTAGGGCAGCCTCAGAGAGGTTGCCCGCCATTAGAATGGCTCTACCCGAGTCTTCGTTGGTCACCACAAAGGTTCCCTCTGAATCCGTTATCTTCAGAGGTCCAGTCAATCCCTGGATCTCCATGTGTCTTATGAGTCCACGTAAGAAGTTGTCCAGAACGATTATGCTGTTCTGGCCACTATACTGCTTGACTTTGGGGATAGAGTTTATAAGGTTCTTTTGAGCCTTACCATCCCCCGTCACCTGCATCTTCGTGAAGAGGCGCCATTCTATCAGTGTCGCAAACATCGCGAACACTCTTTCCTTCACAGGTTTGTTGGAGTCCTTCGTCTTCGATTTGTATTCGAAGTACTTGTATTCGTAGTAATGAACTCCCTCTTCAGGGATTTCACTGAATGGTGTTACACCCCGATTCTTCTTCGGGGTGTCTCTTCTCTTATCGTCGCGACGTCTGTCTCTGCGGTCGCCATCATCACCATCATCATCATCTGGAGGTTCACTTCCAGGTGGTCCTCCCCCTCGTGACCCACGTCGTGGTTCACTTCGTCTGTCGCTTCGTCCCTTCCATTTCCATCCTTCTCCTGGTCAGTAACTGTTATTACCACCACCATCGCCGTCATCCGAGTCATCTGGTTCACTCCCTCCCTCATCATCAGGAGGTCTTCCACCGTCTCTTCGACTGTTGGGCCCGCTTTGGGTCCTTGGTTCATGTCTTGTCTCACTCCGAGACCAGCTCACACGGCTCCTCGAATCTCTATTATTTTGACGTTGGGTCCCCGTATAAATGGGGTCCACTTCAGGGGCATAGTCCCTGATGGTGACTCTAGTCTGATTCACATTCATATCCGGTGCATGTGAGGTGGAGTGTCTCTTTCTCCATGATTTTCATTCGCATCGTGAATGAACTGTGCTATCCCTCGGTAGTTGAGGGGTACAGTATCAAAGGCAGAGAACACTGGTGGGTGGACGTTGACATAACTGCCTCGAGATGAGGTGGTTCCTGGAAATGACGTCGGGGACGTCGATTTAGAAGTTCGGTCATCTCGGTTGTCGTGACTTGTACGGGGTGGAGGAACATCTTCCCTTCGAGGTTCCGGGTTTATTCTTTGGGTCCAATTGGGCCCTATCGGCGCAGTCCCTGTTTCAGGGTCTCTCGATACTCCTCGAGTATCTCTTGTATCATTCCCTGTGGGGTTGTTAGTTGTGTTACGCTGTGACCTTCCACGGCGTTGCGTTACATTGGGAGGTACCAAGTTTGGTGCTTCCCTCTCGTTATCTGCATCTGCAGATCCCTCATCCGGTTCAGCCGTCCGGCCTCTCATGTGTGGAGGTCGGTACACCCCAGCACTTCCACTAGGTGTTCGGTGTTGTCGATCAAAAGCGCGCATCCGCGCTAGGTATTGGTCGAGGGACTCTTGCTCACCTCGGTCCTGTCCAAGTTGTTGCATCGCTTGTGCGAGTGCTCGCTCTAACGCTCCCACTGGGATCGAGTTGGATGAATTATCAGAGTTAGTATTCCGTTCCCCGTCTATGGGTACAGTAAAAGCTCTACTACGGTCTTGTGGGTCGTAGTATGTAGTAGATCGGCGGGTTTCCCCACCTTCTTCTTCTTTCTCATCACTAACGCTGGCCCGTCGCCGGTCGGTCCTGCGTTGATCCAGCTCCAGGTTCCTCTCTCTCCTCCAGGTGTATCTCCAGGAGTTCAGACACCGCCCTTAGCGGTGTTGGCGCCGCCAAACGCGGAGTCGTAGTTCCAGTGGATAATCCTGTTGGTCGTCCTACATAGAACAGCCTGCGTTGATGTTTTGCGCGGTCCAACTCCTGTTGGGCATCTAGGTACTCGCTTCCTAGTTCCGCCTCTCGTGTTTGAGTTACATTGGGGTCTTGCCGCGCTGCGTTCCAATCTGCTAGGGCTTGGTCTCTAGCAGCTCTTGCCTCGTCTATGTGATCCAATATGTCTTCTGGTACTCCAGGGTACGCCGATCTAGAGGCGCTAGATGCATTTGAGCTCCTCGACGAGGCTCTCGAGATTGGTTCCCCAGTGGCATGGGGAACCGGGGTTTGTTGACGGCGAAGCTCGTCGTCGTGGGTAGTGGGGTTTGGTTGTTCCATGTTTGTTCGATCAAGAAGTTTTTGTTGTTGCAGGTGGTTCTAGAGCTGTGTCCGGTCCGAGGTGATTCCGTTGGTTCGTCGTAGACGCACCAATCCAGCACTGACACTAAAAAAAGTGTAAAAGTCCTACTTACTGTTCTCAGTTCCCGCGAGCCCAAAGGCTAATTAGTGAGCCAAGTATAGGGATTGGTGCGAGTAACTAAGAACAAGATAAGTCCAGATGCCGCCTACGTGGCATCGCGTATACTATATATAGGAGCTCGATCACGTGTATGTATGAAGTAATATATGAAGTCCAGATCCGTTACAATAAGTTGTCAAATACGTGCGCCGATTAGTCCGGTGGGGTCCCAAAACAGATATTGCAGGGCACCGTTGAGCCAACGAAGGTGTTTCATTCGCAGTATAGAACGCGATGAGTTCTAGGGTATCCATGTTAGCAAATGTACATTTTAACTTTTATCTGTAGCCCCACTTTTCATTTTTCTTTAGCCTCATTTCTGTTTTCATATAGCCCCATTTTCATTTTTATTAGCGGGGCCGTCATTTTTCCCGCAGATGCGGTCTAGTGTAGGCTTTTAATTGTCGTAGGTATTTCAGGTGCGAAAATAAAAGAACTGCCATTAACAAGTGTGAAGCATTCATTTTGCTTGTTTACTCATGATTGTTGTAAAAAAGAAACCGTCCTCAAGTGAGAGTTGATGCATTATGTCTAAGTATGATGATCCTCAACGTTAACGTGTACTGCCGGTAATTGTAACATCAAAGAAAGTGGGTCGTTACTCAGATTGCAGATAGGTCTACTAAGAACAAGCAGGTAAGATAAAAGAATGTCACGGTACCCATTTCTCTCGATGAGTACTATGGCACACTGGCACGACCCAGTGAGTTAATAAGATGATCGGCAACAGTGTGGACTAATCACCCCGCCAAAAATGATTTTCATCCTCCTCATCTCGTACCTCGCACAATATTTTGGTAAATCTTCGTAAACGCCTATCCTGTTCAGCTCACAGAATGGCCCGGTCTTGGGCAGGTAAGTGTTTAAAAATTGGGATTGGCATCTACTTATTTTCATTTAGCGTTTGAGAGTGCATAATATTAAGTATGTAGGGCCTGACACCGCAAACTGACGTAAACAGAGTCTGGGCCGTTGACGTTTTCTTCCGTCATCTCTCCTTTGGTTTCCGTTTGTTTTGTTACTCTCGACTCACCTCAAAGCAGACCAACACCGGCAGAACAACAGCGCACAGGAAGACATGTCTTGTCCTTCCGACAACACCCAAACCATCAACCAGTCTACTTACTAGTAGTTAGTTTTTGACAATCGGGGTCGCTCAACTGAGATGCTCATAGGATAGGCTGGACAATTGCGGGCCCTTGTTCTGTCACAGTGCGTATCCGTTCCTTTCGGTCCGCTCGCTGCGTTGCTAAACGTTTGTCGCCGTACAGACCGTAGTCATTTCTTCATGCTCCGTGTACCAACTTGAACCATTGCCGGTTTGTGTTCCTCACCTTCCTCTCTTTCCGTCTTCTCTCGCTTCTTCACTACCTGAGAATGAACATTTGCTATATACAGAACATATACCAATGCCAAGATTAATCCGCTTCATTTTGCCTCCTCTAACCTACGAGATTTATCTACCCATCAATTTTCAAATATATCAAGCTTGTTTATCACCCAACAATCTCCTCCCTTCTCTTGCTCACTGACAGTGGTTTTGGACTTATATCTTTTCGGCTGAATTGGTGCTGGCTTTGAAATAACGGGTTGGGATTATCAAAGCAGTGCGTTCTTCTACGTGGCCTGAACATTCTATCCATCTTTGCTCTCTTCTAACACCGCTTTACGCTTTTCGTTCTATCCAGTTCTTAATTGCTCTCAAATCCTCCTGTCCCCATCCCCTCTCCTGTGTCCCTACCCTCTCTGGTTTCAAACGATCTACACACGCAAATTCAGGCTACTTTTGGTCGAATTCGTTGCAGCTACCGCCTCGACCTCCTGTGCCGAAGCCCCGTCCTTAACGACGAGTTCTCGATTCTCTCTGAAAGACGAACTGAAGTCAGCTGCGACCGATGCAAAGTCCGCAAAATTCGCTATACACGCTCCCCAGACAAGAAGTGTCCTTGTGCTGCCTGCGCTCAGACCAGTGAGACCTGCGAGTCGATTCTTCCTCGAAAGCAGTGCATCCATGCTTCCATTGACCAACTCCCTCTCTTCGTTATTATGTGCCCTTCCATCTCGTCTGCTAATTGTTCTTGGATAGGAATCTCGGGACTTTGGATGACTTGAAGGACCTCGCTAGCGAACATAACATCCAGCTCCCACTCTTTTGAACGACTCTGCCCCAACACCCGACGTTTTGAAATACTTCCCGGTCGACCCCTCGGTCTGGAACATGTTTATCCTTATCCCACTCCGTCCTCACCCCAACTACCGTGCCAGGCATATCCAAAATCCCTGAAGGACGACTCATTCCCGCACCCTGGGGAAATTTCCATTACGTCGGGTCCCGTCTCTTCTTTCTATTTCGCAAACATTGTCCAACAACTCGTCTCGAAATGCCATCACGGTGCCATGTCGACTTTTCGTGAAGCAGGGTTCAAATTTCAAACGTTATCTCACAACACCCGACACTTTTGAAACACTTCCCAATCGACCCCTTCGTCTGGAACACGATCATCCTCGTCTTGCTCCGACCTCATCCCAACAGACCACCATGCCAGGCATATCCAAAATCCCTGAAGGACGACTCATTCCCGCACCCTGGGGAAATTTCCATTACGTCGGGTCCCGTCTCTTCTTTCTATTTCGTCAACATTGTCCGACAACTCGTCTCTAAACTTCAACATTGTCCGACAACTCGTCTCTAAATTCCATCTTGGTGCCATGTCGGCTTTCGGTGAAGGAGGGTTCAATTTCAAACGTTATCTCAAAGCGACAGAGTGCACGTCGTTTAGGATCTCTCAGGCACTCGAAGCGCGGATACGGGGTCATCCTGCTACCAATGTCACTGAGGATGAACAAGTGGATGGGCCTCGGGCAACGAGTAGTGCTAGACATGAGTGATCTGTTTACGAGTCACCGTTGGGGACGAATATACTCAGTCAGAAACACAAACCTCTCTCGGATATTCTACCCGAACGGACACTTCCTGACCGACTGGTGGGAGCGTTCTTTGTACGCGTTCACCCCAATTTCCCAATATTCCACCGGAAAACGTTCTTCATCCGGTACAAAGCTATCTGGTCCCCAACTTCCTCATCGTCAACGCATTTGGACCCAGAACCCGGTCGGGTCTGCGCGTTGATGATGACACTCGTTCTCGGAGCTCAAACGCTCGAGGATACCACGACCTCTTCTTCCTCCCATTCGGGGTTCTTAACCCTCACCCAAGCTCAATAAACCTAACCAACACTCGTCATCAAAGATGGGCTTATCCCGACTCGCTCTAACCGCAAATCACTTGCTCTCTCTTGACCAACAACAACGCAGGCGAATGAAACGCAGCTTGGATGCTGCTCGGTCAAGCTTCCAGAACCGGTCTCCCTTTGGGTATGGCATGGGATGGAGAGAAGAATGGGAATTTCGAACCGGTAGAGAGGAATATGAGGAGGAGTTGTTAGTGGTTTTTGCATATGTTTGAACAGAACCCTTTCGTTCGTGTTGGGTAGACCTTCAACTAATACGGATTTGACGTACGTTTTGGCAATGTCACCGGAGGAAACGTTTGTGGATAAGGGGGAGGATGTTCCAGAGAGGTATTTTGGAATATGCGGTTAGGTTGAATAGGATTTTGTCGAGGGTGAAGAGGTTCGTGGCGTGTATCTCGACAGAGTATGAGAGTCGAGATAGGTTGTTGCGGGAATGGAGGCTGGGGATGAGTTATTGCATGAGTTGCAGGAGTGGAAGAATAACCTTCCGGAACATCTATTGGTCTTCGCTTCTCTATACAGTTAGGTTCCTCTTTCTTTAATCAGTTTTGTGAGCTGTTAATGTTACCTTTGTTACTCTCTTTTGTTGGAAAACTAGCCTGTTCTTATTTACCTCTGCCTATCGACTTCTTTCCTTCACATCGCACTATCGAGTTCCGAATTCGAGTCAATGTTATGATACATTATTCCGATGGCTTTCATATGCACCATGATTATCTTTCGGTAATACTTTATACTCAACATATGTCAGGTTCTTTTTTTTTTCGTAGGCTGCTTTTTTTACTCACCATTTTTATAGGTAGATTAATTGAATCTGTTTCAACACGTATTTCAGCGACCGTTACCGGTTGTTACTGATTCGTTTGACGACTAAGTCTGCTGCGGGCCGGTGAATTTTGCGTTTCGGTTTTGCGTGTCACGTTTCACTTTTGCGTTTCACTGCACAGCTTTTGCGTTTCACTACTTACCTTTGCATTTCACTCAAAAATCACTCTTTCCACTTGCAGTTCATTATATTTTAGATTGTATACTATGTATCAAGTACCATGCAACCTGTAAAGTGAATAATATATCTCTTTTCTTGTGGTCAAAACTAAACAAAGCGCAAAAAAGAACTCACCGAGCCTTGCAATTGATTTGTTCCCACAGAATTTAAAGCTGGTTTTGCGTTTCACTTCTGTGCACTTGTGTTTTGCTTTCCACATTTGCGTTTCAGTGTCTTTTAGCCTGCATACTATGCATTGATTACTGTAGAGCTTGTAAATTAAATGATAGACCTGTTAAGTTCGACTCAAAAAAGGGCAAAAGTGAACTGGCCGAGTCCGGCAATTGATTGTTTCCCACAGAATTTAAGGCCAGGTTTTTGCGTTTCACTTCTTGCTCTTGCAGTTTGCTTTCCGCACTTGCGTTTCACTCTTCTTTAGCTTACATGTTATGTATTAATTACTGTAGAGCTTGTAAATTAAATGATAGATCAGTTTTCGACTCAAAAAAGAGCAAAAGTGAACTGGCCGAGTCCGGCAATTGAGTGTTTCCCACGGAATTTAAGGCCGGTTTCTTGCGTTTGACTTCTTGTTCTTGCGGTTCACCTTACCTATTTGCATTTCAATATATTTAAGTTGATAGAATATGGTTCCAAAAAAAAACTGAAGTAGTACAGGCTGAAAGTTGACTTATATGAAGTATTGACCACTGCATACATGTATACAGACAGTATTTCTTAAGTTTGGTTTTCATTACTAGAAAATTATGAAAGTGGATAGTATAAATAGTAAAGATTGAAATCTAACACTCACCAATCAGTAGTATTTTAATTTATTCTGGCTTGCGTTTCATTTTGCGTTTCACATTTCAAAATTTGCGTTTCATTGCATTTCAGCAAAATCAAACTTCTGATGAGTTGGCTTCAGTTTCTGGGACTTTGAGAGGTATGACATGCCTTTTCAATCCACTGGTGTATTGATTCATGGCTGTAATCCACCAGAATGTCATATATGTGGAAATTATTAGCTTGACCTCAACATCACCTCATCTGGAAAAGATAATTCTATGAATAATTATTCAACTGTTGTTAGCTGGTCACAGTCTGGGAAGTTTATGTCTAGGTTTGTGTCAACTTTTGGTCAACTTTCTTGAATTCGAATCACTTGTAATTTTATTTCAATTGCAAAGACAAGAATTTAACATGTTTATAACTATTAAGCTCATGCAAGGTCATTCAACATGTTTATAAACCCATGCAAAGTCAACCACAGTTGAAGACAGATTTCATTCCAATAATAAGAACTAATTTTTTATTGTTTAAAGGAAAAACTTGGTTTATTTTATTAGGGATTCAATGATGCCACCAAAAATGTCTTATATTTATTCATTTCAACACCATTGTAATATTGAGAAACTTACCTCAAGGATACATGGTTGAATTTTTGTTTAGCTTCAGAGCACTTGGGATACTTTTCTTTAATAATTTATTTTGTGAAACGCAAAACGCAAATTTTGAAACGTTGAAACGCAAGGTGAAACGCAAAATTATACATGCCGAGTCTGCTGCTACCAACCAAGTGAAATTTCTTCAAAGTACCAACAACATTTTATTCTAGTAACCGGTATCTGAGTCGTGGTAACGGTGCGACCTCCGTCCTTTTTGGACTATATAACCCTCCAGAGAGTTGTTCCTTACATTCTATCCCTCTTCTAATAACACAACGACTCCGACGATCTTTCACGGTATTTCATTCCTCAGTTACTCATTCTTCGATTGTCGACAATGGCATAAAATTTTCTCTCGACTCGCCTTAAAAATAGCTAGCTCGTTTGGGAGGGGGAACAGAATGAGGTGATACAGAGAATCGAGACGTAAGAAATTACGAGGCCGACCGAAGGAAGGACTCGTCCTTACTCAACTCCAGCCGCTTAGTTGGTCGTGTAATAACCCATTAGGAATATCTAATATCTTATCTCATTCCTATTTCGGATTAGCTCATTTTCTGTGTATTGGCCCCGGGGGTCACCCCGCAACTGTACCGTACGTTTCAGCACTCGAGACTTCGCAAAGGCTTACTTATTCGGCCTCGTACCTGCCACGCGAAGCGATGGCCTTCTTCCTTCATCATAATCACTACTTCATATGATAGTTATGTACCTTGTTTGATTTTTTAAGCCATTCGAGGCTCCAAAATAATCATAGCGTATCAAATTGACTAACGAAACACAAAAACTAGAAGGACAAGACATGTGTTTTTGTTCTGCTGGCGTTAGTTTGCTTTGAGGTGAGTCGAGGGTCTCGAGAGTAACAGAACGGAAACTTGACGGAAACCGTGGAAGAAAGTGCTGCCATCTCTGTTTACGTCAGTTTGCGGTGTCACTACCACTGGCAGCCCCTAACATTATGGAGGGCACGAATAATCCAAAGATTTACTCTCAAACGTTAAATGAAAAGCAAAAGCCCTTATCACACGTTCAGCCTGAACCCTATCAAGTTCTTCAGGTTACTCCACTGGCCTAGACCGACTTCCCATTAAGTATACAGCGTGAACACATGAACACTGAAGGTTACTGAGGGTGTTAGTGAATGACCGAGAAGATATGCGAATGCCTCCGTCACAGAGGACGACGCCTGGTAACAGCCTACTGGATGGTACTGTTGAAGGAAGCGAAGGAACTTACCTGAAACGATGTGATTTGACTACGTACTTCACACTGCACAGGGGAGCTCGGTCCAATACCAATTTTTGAACATTGACCTGCCAAACCGGGCCATTCTGTATGGACAGGATAAGCGTTTACAAATATTTACTGCCAAAATACTTGTGTGAGGTACGAAATGAGGAAGATGAGAATCATTTTGGCGGGGTAATTAGACTACATTTGCTGATCATCTTGTTAATAGTACTAACTTCATCGAGGGCAACGGGTACCTTTCTTTTATCTTACCTGCTTGCTCCTAGTAGACTTATCTGCGACAGTAATGTCATAATTACTTTCTTTGATGTAACAGCTACTGGTAGAACACATTGAGGATCATCATACTTAGACCCAGTCGATGCACTCCCACTCGAGGACGGTTTCTTTTTTTACAACACTGACGCCAGATTGAGCGGAATCCTTTATCGAAGGACAAATGGTGCTGCCAAAAATCACTTAGCTCACAACCCCTGTGTGTTACTAAGTAATGAATGTTCCGGTAATCTTTTCTTATGACTGTTTTGTACTCATTGTTAAAGTGATGAGTTTGTTACATGTTTCTGTATACTAGACAAGTTAATTGCTTAGCAGTGACTACTACCAAGGTTGCTTCAAATCTCTGTCTGATATGCTGGAGGTTCAAATTGTCTCCTCAACATATCTATCCTTGTATTGACATCCTGGATTTCATCCCTGATTGCATAGACTCCTCCTGCATTACTATTATCAACCTGTTGTGAGCTCTGTAATCCAACATGACCATTGCCCCCCTGTTGTACTATTTGTACAGATTCCCAGTTTTCATCTTGGTTTGGAGTAGGGACCAGATTTGCTACTGGGAGTATTGGAGAGGGGGATGACCTTTTTCTGAAAGAAACCTCCAACCAGTAGGAGGTCGTGATGTGACGTTTGGTGAGTGAAGCACTTTAAGTATTAAGTATTAGCAATTTGAAAGTTCATTAGTTGTTTGTAAACACAAGGAAGACTTACACCGTTGCTGTAGCTCCTTTTTGTGCCTCCAAAATAAGTAACCACCAATTGATCCCACCAAGAGAATAAAAATCCCAGCAACTACTCCACCTATGATCCCACCAATATTCCCTCCCCCTGTATTATTGGAACCTGGAGGAGGGGAGATCCCAGAAGGAGTTGGATCTGATCCAGAAGAGTTTGTGGGGTTAGTGCCAAAATTTGGCTTCTCTGAAGCAGTGCGGAATGAAGGGGTGTAAGTCAAGTAATCGATCTCCACCATCAAATCATTGTTCAGTCCCCCTAGACTTAACACCTCCACAACAAGGGTGTGTGCTCCAGGAGCAAGAGTGTTGTTTTTAAACCATGGGAAATGTACCCGATCAGGCTGACTTGGCGTTTGTACATCCTGTTGAATAAATTTTTGTTGGACACTATAGTCATCAATGGTGAAGTTCATGTAGGCGACAAATGTGTCGGGCTGCTCATTGAGCACAGGAAATATCCCAGCTACTACTATGGAGGTCCCAGCGAATTGGAATGTAAAAGAATCTCCAACTTGATTGCTACGGTGTGTAGAATTTCCATGAGGATACCAGCTTTTTCCCTCATAAGGTTGATCATCCTTGAATGGAATAGTGACGTTCAAATTGGATGACTTTCCCTCTTGCCAATTGCCTTGCCAAGAGATTTCGGGACTGGAATCATCAACAATGACGGTTTTCCCGGTAATATCCCTAAAATTTCCAACTTGCATGATCGCGTAGTCAAAAGACACGCCTCCAGAGGCCGTTAGGTTGAAGGAAAATGTAGGATTGTCGGTGTCATTCCCAGGAAGGTCGGGTGTTGTAAAGAATTGACAACCAAGATTAGGAGAAGGATAAGAAGTGTTGCTCCAATACCCGATATCGGCATTCTGTCCATTTGTTCCAATTTGAACAGAAAAGGTTTGATCCTTTGAGGGTGCAGGAGTAAAACCAACAAGTGCCAATGAAGTGATCCCTGAATATATCCATTCCAAGTCATCAAACAAGAACTTAGAACTACTATGAAAGAAATTAAAGAAAAGCTAGATACCATTTATTGGAAAGGTAAAGGAAATCATGTCCTGGAGGCTATCATCAATAACCAATGTGGTATCGAATGTTGGGAGCGTCCCCCAACGTGTTAAACCAGGCTGGACAAGACCTTCGAAAAGGTCCGCATCGTCGACAATGATAGTCACGGCTTCCGACATGCAGTTATTTAGTAGTAGCCTGTTAAGACTACCAGAAATAAGACGATTGAATATCAAGTTGTACAACTACTTACCTTAGAGGCCCCAAGAAGTATTTATTGTGCAGTTGTATGAGGAACGAAGGGGGTACTCCTGAGTTCACACTGGACGCTATATAGAAATAGTATCAGACCAGCTTAAGCGCTTGGATCAGCATGGATTCACCTCGCTTAATAATGGATGCATGAGAAAGGGTGGTAAAGTACAGCCTGTCAGAACAATTGATTGTAAATTGATTTACTCACTGATTAGCAGGAATTGTGGCAAAAGTATCCATTAATCAAAATCGTGAAGAATTTGTTTCCAACGCCACCTTTATCGATATCCAATGACGCAACGTGTTGAATGTTGCAACCTCCAACATAAAACAAGATTTATCGGAAGGAATGAAGGGGTTTCGAGGCATCCATACATTGGATTTGTGGCACCGTTGAATGCTTTTATGTCGGGAATGTGGAAAAGTACAATTAAACTTTATATTACTGTTCCTGTGGTTACTTACATGATGTATTTAGTTGATGAAGATGGCGTGATAGATAATAATATGCAGCTAGCCCAGCGACTCAGATTTGAGACTGTAGACACCTGACATTGAGAGGAATGGTAAAGAAATACATTCTACATCATGCAAATTTGAGGATTGGAAGATTTAATTTGTATGCAGCAAGAATGAAAGTCTTGTATAACCAGACTGACGATATATACTTGACACTCTACGCTGTATATATGAAAAGGCTAAGTATTCCTACCGTCGTCATTCTATCCCATAAATTCATTTGTATTGATGAATTTGTGGAAAGTATGTCACACAGATCTAGAGGAGATATGAAAACTACATTCAGTTTCAGTAGTTTGAGTTGTGGTGACTTACAGCAAGTTGCAAATTGATAGACCTTAATCACAAACTACTCCACTCAGGCGGAGCTCGAAGTAAACATGGCCTCCAATGTATACCAGAGTGCTCTGAGCAGAGCAATCCAAAGTCAATCTCAGGGACAGCTCAGATTGCGTCTGACATGGTTAGTAAGATATATTTCTGAACACTGCTCGAGTGGAGTAGTTTCTAGGATGGCCTATCGATTTTCAACTTGCTGTAAAAAGATTCGCGCGTCGTAAGTACATAAGCACCCTCGGCTTTGAAGGATTACGGAGTCTTTTACCGATGTGGTCCTTAGTATTTGGATCAAAAGCTTCCGATTTCCTCGGCCCGGTAACAATTGACTGTTAATTCCAAGACGGCTGGGTATACTTCGAGACTAGCTAGTAGCTTGCCTTAGTATATCTCGAGTCCGTCACGGTTGTGGACCACAAGGCACATACCTTCCCGGCCGGTATAATTGCGTTGCACGTTGGTTTCTTCATATGATAACACGAGCCGGAAATTTTGTCGATGTGGCGATTTCATCTTCAGGATATTTTTTCTCCGACCTTGGAAAACGATTCGGATGAGGTACAAAAGACCTTAAACTAATCCTCATGATATCATCTAGTTCATCATCCGCAACGAGCTCACCATGAGTTTTCACATTACCTCTCTGCTTTCAAGGTCAGCGAGTTTGATCACACGTACTTCGTGGCGGTCTGGAGGTGTCGACATTTACCTAAAGAGGTATGTCCGTCAATTTACCTGTACAGATCATAGTAGCCAGGCGGGTCCCTCGCGTAAACTGTTTATAGTCTTTTATAGTACACAGTATGGAACTAGATCGTGACTCGTACGATTGTCCTTGGAGAGTCGTGCATGATACACGTGTTGACGTCGTGTGGAGCTCGAGCTCTGGGAGCAAGGTTTACATGCTATTTTTTGAAGTAAAGAAGGTCGTCGAAGAAGAGCCTTGAACATGACTCGGAACCATCACTAGTCAGTCGACGGGGTCATTTGTCTCTATAACACGTCGTTTATATTGTCGTAGTGACTTGGAGACTTGTTGAATGAGATCACTAGACGCTGGCTGACAGCCGGGATTGACGCGAATCCTATCGGCACTGAAAAATGTAATCTCCTTCTTTTCGACATGGCTACGCATCCAGTCGCAGACTACGCCACCAAATCGAACTTAATCACAAGGGTCACCATTTTTTTCACCGCAATCACATCCGCGGTACCCTCCGCGGCACTGGATAAAGAGGGTACGCAGTGTCGGGTTATTCGAGCCATGTGCTTGGTCTGCTCCCATTCTGATGTCTGAGGTCTGATTATCGACAATGGCATAAACTTTTCTCTCGACTCGCCTTAAAGATAGCTAGCTCGATCGGGAGTTGAGACGGAATAGGTGGTACAGAGAGTCGAGACGTAAGAAATCATAATGACTACTTTATACGACATAGTTCCCTTGTTTGATTTTTTCAGCCATTCGAAGCTCCAAAATAATCATAGCATATCAATTTGACTAACGAAACAAGGAAAACGAAAGAAATCAGATCAACTAGCAAAAATCATTCATGCCATATCGAAGCGGAGCATGAGAATTTCCGCCCTGTTCTCACCAGATATGGCCATACAGACTTTCACTGGGCAATCAACACTTGTCAAGGGACCCTCACTCCAAGCAACAAACACCACTTCAGGCTCTTCGGTTTTGGTGGGCATTGCCTCACTGAATATCCAATGTCCAACGATCGACCGTCATTCAAGAAAAAAAAATAACCCCTATCGTAATGACACACCAGGTCCAAACGCAAAAAAGGAAAAAAAAGAACACAAAGCCAAGGGACGAAAACAAGCACTTTAAGTTGGTCCGAACCTCCAACAACAAAAACTGTTCACCGTACCGGCAATTCGCCCACAAGCCCAAACGATCATCGAGAACCCAACCATCGGGAGCCAATTCCAAAGTCGCATCAAGTTGATAGATCAGCTTTACATCGTTCCATCGCCAATATCATCCAATCCATTCGTTGATGATTGATACAGCACACCGTCCCCATCGTCCCATTTGCAGTCCTACCCGTCATCAACCAACACACCAGTCCATTAGCCCCATCCAGTCCAAGTCCGCGTCAACCGATTCGTTGTTTCCGTACGTTGGACGTTATCCTAATCGTAGGAGGAGGGGTGAGAGCGCGTGTGAAGTGTCGGAGTAATCCCACAAAAATCAGTTGAGAAGAGAAAAGTGTACAAGTGGAGTAAGAGATTTGCGTGTGTGTGAGCCCGTGAGCGAATTGGAAAAGTCGTCTGCAGTCGTTGGTCACCATCCATCGAGTAGGGAACGGGTTTAGTTGGTTGAAAAAGCGAGTTCCAGGAGCGAATCTGAAAACACAAGAAATTAAATAGAACGAATCGACGATCAGCTCAAACGGTCCCATACTCCAAGATGCACAAAAAGAAGAAAAAAAAAATGATATGAAGTATCCAAGAGAATGGAGGAAAGAATAAGAAAGGAGTGGAGGGAAGTGAAGGGAATTCTTGTTGATAAACAAGCTTGATGCATCTAAGAACCGATAAGTAGACGAACCTCATAGGCTATAGAAGACGAAACAAGACAGATTAATCTTGGCATTGTGAAAACTGACATGAGCGGATGAGAGGACGGACGTACCAACTTCAACTAAAGAATAATAGGTGTAGCTCCAGAAGAAGAGATAGGAAAAGAATGATATGACGGCGTGGACGGGGACATGTAAAGGATCCGAAGGCTGGGTTGGATAATGAGTGGGAGTATCGAGGAGAGCAGAGAAAACATACATTTGGCGCTGCTCAGCGGGGTTGGTATATGTTCTGAATATAGCAAATTTTCACTCTCAGGCGGCGGAAAGCGAGAGAGGAGAGAGGAATGCGAGGAACGCAGGCCGGCAATGTTGGTACACGGAGCATGTGCATGAGGAGGTGATTACACTCTGTATCGCGACAAATGTTTATCAACGCAGCGAGGGAACTGAAAAGAACGAGTACGCACTGCAATCGAACAAGCGCCCGCAATTGTCCAGCCTATCCTATGAGCATCCCAGTTGAGGGACCCCGACTCCCAAAAACTAGACTGGTTGATCATCGATGGTCTGGGTGTGATCGGAAGGACAAGACATGTCGGAAGATGTCTGTCTTGTGCGCTTTTGTTCCGCTGGCGTTGGTTGGCTTTGAGGTGAGTCGAGGGTGTTGAGTAACAGAACGGAGAGGAGAGATGATGGAAGAAAACGACAACAAAACGAGGGCCGTCTCTGTTTACGTCAGTTTGCCCTACTTTATTCGGCCAACGGCAGCCCCTAACATCATGGAGAGCACGACACAGGGGAACTCGGTAGAGGCCAATGCCAATTTTTCAATACTTACCTGCCCGAGGCCGGGCCATTCCGTCACCTGGACAAGATACAGTGACAGCCAAAAATGATGGCGGAGTATTACTAACTCACTAACTTCCATGTTGCTTCCATGGGCACCCTTCTTTTATCTTACCTACTTGCTCCTAGTAGACCTGTCTGTGACAGCAATGACAGGTACCGGTAGAACGCGAGTTGAGGATCATCATACTTAGACCCAGTTGATGCACTCCTACTTGAGGATGGTTTTCCTTTTTTACAACACTGACGAGTAAAATAAATGCTTTGCACTTGCTAATGACAGTTCTTTTATTTTCTGCACCTGAAATGTCTACGATAACATACTTAATATACTTATTTTTGAAGTTTTTACTACCTTTGTACTACAAATTCTTTGGGAGGCGCCCACCTATGCACTCTCTCGCTGTGTTGCTGGGAACAGAAAACCGTACATGTGTATTCCCGGGCTCCGTGGCTATCACTAGGATACTCGCAAATGAGCCGACCGACGATTAGGAATGTGTTGAACGTACAGTGGACTCCCTACCAAGAAGGTCCACTGCCTTATAATTATCAATCTTGCATCGGTTACGGCAATGCTCCACTTTTGAATTAAACGGCATTCTCCGTGGTGTTGAAACCTTAATTTCTCGAGATATGAATTGGTGTGTCACATGCATTTGACTTTTCTTCACGTCGTCTTTGCCGAAAACCATAGTCCGACATCAGCACTTTAACAAGTTTTCAAAACCCATTGCCAGCTGTGAGAATCATGAGTGATTCCAATCTCAACTCAAGGTAAGAGACTTTATTTGTTTCTTCTTTGCAGAAATATTGATATAAGAGTCATTAGCCCCGGAAATAATAAGTACTTGTTTTTTCATTGTATGGAGGTATCAAACTCACAGTAAGAAAATGATAGTGGTCATCAAACTGCCTCTGAGTAAGCAATTCTGGAAATCATAAAATAACTGTAATCAGATAGGCTGAAAATATAAATAGATTCTTCAGAGACAGTTATGGCCATACTTTCAATGCCACAGTCAACAATGTAGGACGTGATCAAGTACACTATCATATGTCTGGTATGGTTATATTTCAACATTAAAGCAGCACAAATAGTCATTTGAATTATATTTAGATACAAAAATTCAAGATATCCGCAAATGGATTAGTGCACCAGATCCTTCAACTAACTTTGTTGCAGCCTGCAATAAGATGACAGAAGGGACTGGCCTCTGGTTTGTGAATGATGGAAATTTTCAAGAATGGAAAAACCAAGGTGGTTTATTCTGGTTGCAAGGCAAAGGTTGGTTCATTTCACATAGTTATCAATATATTTATACTGATATTAGTAATCAACCAGCTGGCTCTGGAAAAACATTCCTCTGGTAAAGTTTTCTGTGGAGTCAACATTATAATTATACATTGGACTGACATAAACACAGTACAACAGCTATCAAAACTCTTAAAAACTCTGGAAATCCAGTTTTCTATTTCTATTTTGATTCTCTGGATTCCAGCCAATCCAAGACAGAATATGAAGGACTGGTTGCATCTCTTCTTACTCAAATTGGTACTCATTCAGCATATGATCACACTTATTTGGAGAGTCTCTATAAAGACAATCAGGAAGGACACACCAAAGTTCCTGCTCATGATATGAAGATCACAATTCAGGAGACTCTCAAGAAATGTCCAAAGACTCAAGCCACATACATTTTCCTTGATGCAATGGATGAATGTAGAAATGACAACCCAGTCAAAAGCTTAGTCCAGGATCTACTTTTACTACAAAATATTCATATCTTTGTCACCAGTCGCCACTCTGGCTTAGACTTAAGACAGGCTGTTCATACTGGCTGGAACATATCTTTGGATTCTCTTGGTAGAAATGAAGATATCTCAGTACATATCAACAAAGCACTTACCTCAAATGAATCATTCAAGGGTTTGGAAGAAGAAATCCAAGCTGAACTACTTAAGAATGCTGATGGACAGTAAGTTTATTTCTTATTATAAAATACAATATAAACTGACAGAATGCAGGATACGCTGGGTGGACTGCCAGCTAACATCCCTTCAAGAGCTTGGGACTAAAAAAGGCAATTCAAAAGGCTCTCAAAACTCTTCCAAAAACTTTAGAGGAAATATATGCTCATGCGTTGGAAAACATTCATAAAGACCATAGAGATAAAGCTAAATGCCTTCTGCAATGGATATTGTTTTCTTACCAACCACTCACAATTAAAAATGCCATGGAAGTTCTTGCAATTGATCCCAAAAAGCAAGCAGTAAATGACTATAGGGATGATCTATCAGAGAATAATCTCTACAAAATCATTAGTTCAACTATAGTTGTGATCACAAGAGATGATTACTATGGGAAGAAGGTACAACTGGCACATCCATCAGTCAAAGAATTCCTGAGTGTTGAAAGAGAATCACAAAGTTCAAGTAGAATCTATGTGGAGGAAAAATTGGCACATGAAGTAATTGCACAATCATGCATTATTTATTTGATGCATATTGTGCAAGTTGAATCAGTACAGATGGTCTATGCAAATTTTCCATTGAGATGGTATGCTGTAGATTACTGGGCAATGCATGTGGAGAAAGTTGAAAATCTAGATGGAGAGATGACCAAATTTGTTGTGAGATTCTTAAAATTTGAAAATGATCTCTTGAATGAAATTTTGGGCTGGGATGAGCAAAATTTCCTTAGAGAAGGTTATGCATCCAATAAAAGCAGTGATTTGGCATTATATCATACATGTAGGAGGGGAATGGGAAAGGGAGTCATTGTAAGACTACTACTAACAGATGTAGGAGCTGACATGAATGCCCAAGGTGGTGAATATGGAAGCGTCCTGCAGGCAGCTGCATATGGAAACAACAAAAGAATTGTGGAGCTGCTGGTGGATGCAGGAGCTGATGTGAATGCCCAAGGTGGGAGATATGGAAATGCCCTGCAGGCAGCTGTGTATGTCAAAAATGAAGGGATTGTGAAGCTG